>OU862919.1:11800000-12037349 GCA_917880885.1 Limnephilus marmoratus
GTGAAAACATCAATGTAGACAGAAGAAATTATCGCAAAAATCTTAGCTTTAAAAACATCAATTACATATATCTTCATTTTCCAAGTAATAAAGTCTTCACACTTCAAGCAAATTCTCTATGATGTGTATTTGTTTGGATGTAGTTGACCACGTCGCGTCAATGGCAAATATAAGGCGTCTGAATCAACTTTGAAAGTGAGAAATAAACGGCAAACCGAGTAAATATTTTCGAAAGGGATTTGTCTAAATACACACTTTGCTACAAAGTATTCACTTATTGGCTTCGCCTTCTTAAGACTCTACAATGAGCATGACGCCCTAATATATTATAATAGTTTAAGTAAACACAAGCAAACAACCGTTTTAAGGATTCTCCACTGAAGGATGAACATAAATAGGCCCGGTATATTAGTCAGTCCGTATCCTTGCTATGTACGACATTCCGTGCTCAAATTTCAGCGGGCTAAATTGGCCGCATAAGCCTTAGTCGCAGAATAGTTCCTTTTTAGACGTCGAGGCGCTAGCAGTCACATGCCAAACCTGACGTTTACGTAAGTAATTGCATTTCTCCGAATTTACATATTTCCGTAACTTTATCAATATGGACTATTATATATATCAAGCTATGAAGAATATCAAAATTATTAATTGAGGCGCTCAGCGGAAGAGTGGCCCAACCCACAAAAATTCGTAATCAGTGAAAACATCATTTGTTATTTATATTTTTGTCCTATTTATGAAGCCACAGTGGCCCAATTTAGTTTTCACTATTTCAAAGATCCTTTGAAATCAGTGAAAACTAAAATTGGGCCCTATTTCAAAGATCCTTTGAAATCAGTGAAAACTAAAATTGGACCACTGTGGCTTCATAGATATGACGAAAATATATAACAATGTGATGTTTTGAAATAGTGAAATGATTTTTTCGCTGATTACGAATTTTTGTGGGTTGGGTCTCTCTTCCGCTGAGCGCCTCAATTAATAACGTTGATATTTTTCATCGCTTGATGATTATAATAGTCCATACTGATAACCCACATCATTATGTGGGTTGGGCCACTCTTTCGCTGAGTGCCTCAATTTATAATAAATCTAAAATAGTCTGGTAAGGGATTTTAAGTTACAACACCAGGACAGCTTGTTCTTAGCGGTTATAGTTTGTTATATTTCATGAATAGTCCACTGAACCCAGCAAAAGAAATACAATTTAAAATTACTAATACTATTGGTGACATCTAGGCTTTCAATCTATCACGGATTATGTTCCATTCCAGGATTATGTTCCAACCAAGCAAAAATACCAAAGATGACCCAATATTCGAATTCATCAACTCAAAATTCGACGAAATGAAATCAGTTATGTTTAAAAAAATAGAAACCGAGCTTCAGGAAATAAAAACGTTTAACAACTTTATTAACGATAAATATGACGATATCATAAACAAATTGCCACAAATCATGGATTCACCAAAACATATAAACAAACTTAAGGAAGAAATGGCAGAAAAGGAGAAAAGATTGGCTATGGTGGAGGTTCACCTGGCAGATATTGAGCAATTAGCCCTGTTAAACAGTATTGAAATAAGCGGCCTTAAATTACAGGAAAACATACCCCCAGCCCATACTGTAAGCCAGATCGCTGAGCTCGCAGGCGTTACCATATCACCAGAGGACACCTTTAAAATTACAACTTCCAAACCAAACAACCAAAAAAAAATCACAATTAACTTTGTAGACAATAAAAAAGTACACATCATGTTAGCTGCCAAGAATAGTGACCCTATAAAAAAATTCTACGGTGAAGGAGCCCAATACGTCTATCTAAATGCGGCATTAACCCAGTACTACAAAAACTTACATTGGAACACCAAACAAAGAGCCCTAGAAAAAGAATATAAATATGTTTGGGTAAAGTTAGGAAAAATTCTTGTAAGAAAAACTAAAGAATCCAAGGTTATCGAAATAAGACATCTCAACGATATACCTATTAAGATGATTTAAAAAAAAAGAACCCGATACACACTCCATCTACTCTATATCTTTAAAATGTCCTCTTTCACAACAGAAACACTTGAAAAACTGATACCTGAACCAATAATCACCACAAATACCTGCATGTTAAACCGTATACTCCAGGACAAGTTACCGATCCTGAACATAATTCATCAAAACATTCGAAGCATTAACAAAAACTTCGACGACTTCACTGTGCTGATAAATGAATTAAATTTAGAACCTGACATATTAATCCTTACAGAATGTTGAATAAATTCCTCAACATATGTGCATAAAAACATCAACAACTACAAAGTCTTCAATACTAAACTTCACAAACATCAAAACGACGGAGTAATTGTATATTGTAAAAATAAGATGGAATGCAAAATAGAAGAAATCGAACTACAAGACGCAAACTGTTTGAAAATAAAACTCGATCAAGATATATGCATCTTCGCTATCTACAGATCGCCTTCATCTACAAATTTATCACCATTTCTTGGATCACTAGACTCCATACTACTTCAAGAACGAAATATCAGGAACCTGTTCATTATTGGGGACATCAACATTAATATACTGGATACTGGACGGCAACATCCACAAACACAGGAGTACTAATTACTCCTCCTCTCCCACGGGATGTCTACCGCAATAAGGGAACCAACAAGAGTTGATCACAAAATGAATAAATCAATCCCCTCACAAACCTGTATTGACCACATAATGATAAAAACAAATAAAAAATACTCCACAATCATACATCAATCCACCATCACTGATCACTACACTTTAATTCTTAACATTCATGCAAAGAAAAATAGACCATCGACTCAAAATTTAACTTGGAACAGACATGTTATAGACTACATAAAACTAAAAAAACCACTACAAACTGAAACCTGGGAGTCAATATATAAAGCTGAAGATCTAGAAGTTGCTTGGAAAATATTTATTGAACACTTGCAATTAAAAATACAAAACCACACTTCAATAAAAACTTACACGTTTTCACACAATAAAATTATCAAAAAAGCTTGGATCACACCTGGCCTACTTAAATGTATAAGGAAAAGAGACAAGCTCCATCAGCAAGTAAAAAACAATCCTTACGACCTTTCCCTAAAACTATAGAAAAATCTGCTCCAATCTTACTAAATCGGCTAAACAAAATTACTACAGATCTAAAATAGATCAATCCAATAATAATCCAAAACTTATCTGGCAAATAATTAAAGAAATCACCTACACAGATCAAAACAAAACAAACCCATTGGAAGAAATCAACACAGATAACGGTACACTCTCGCTCAACAAAAACGTACATAAACTAATTAACTACACTAACAACTTTTTTGCAAACATAGGCTCGAATTTAGCCAACAAAATAACCAAACCTCAACACTTTAACCCGAACATAAACAAACACGTAAATCCACAAAGGATTAAATTTGCTCTAAAACAAATCACTAAACAAGACCTATCACTAATGTTATCTAAATTCAAACCAACATCTTCATCTGGTAGTGATGAAATCACAATGAAAACAATAAAATTCTTACAAGACGAAATTACCGAACCGATACTCTTTCTAATAAACAAATCTATCACGGAAAGCAGATTTCCATCTCAACTCAAAATAGGGACTATTACACCAATCTTTAAATCAGGAAATCGTAAAGATATCAATAACTACAGACCAATCACAATTCTAAACACATTATCTAAAATCTTAGAAATAACAGTTAAAACTCAACTCGTCGACTACCTAGAATCAAATAAACTATTATCACCAAAACAATTTGGTTTCAGAAAAAATCTAGGAACATCAAACGCCATAGCCTTAGTAATTGAATATATTAAAAATTCTCTAGACTCACATAAAAAATGCATTGGCATATTTCTCGACCTTTCTAAAGCCTTTGACACAATAAATCACACACATCTTTTTGAAAAACTAGAGAACATAGGGATTGCTGATAATGAACTGATATTTTTTAAAAGTTACATGGGAAATAGAAAGCAAACTGTGAAACTTAACAATATAACCAGTGAGTGTATTGATGTCAAATTCGGGGTGCCACAAGGAAGTATTCTGGGTCCGATTCTGTTCCTTATTTACATTAATGACCTATGCCACATAGAATGTGAAGGAGAAATCATCAGTTTTGCGGATGATACTGTTCTCCTAATAAATGGGAATAATTGGACAGAAACATTTAAGAAAGCAGAAGACACACTTAATAGGATTAAAAAATGGCTAGACTACCATTCACTTACACTTAATGCTAATAAAACCAAATTCATTACTTTCAAAATAAAAAATAAGAAAAACTCTGAAGAAAACCTGAACTTGAAAATTCATAGCCCGCATCACTTAAATGAGAATTGTAATTGTCCCTCATTAGAAAACGTTGACCATATAACGTATCTGGGTCTAAAAATTGACCAAAACTTAAAATGGACCGAACACATTACCTATTTAAATAATAAAATTAAAAAACTAAGTTATTTTTTCAAATCTATCAGGAATGTCCTCATTAAAAAAGACTTAATCAAGATTTACATGGCTCTCTGCCAATCACTGTTAGAATACGGTATTATCGGATGGGGCAGTGCAAATAAAAACATACTAAATCCACTAATTAAAACTCAAAAAGCCATAATGAAAATTATACTGAAAGTTCCTGTTAGAACTAGCACTGACGAAATCTTCAACAATCTTAACATAATGTCAATTAAACAACTATATTCTAAAACTATACTCATTTACATTCATAAGTACAAAACCCAAGAAATAACAACTGACACGTACATTAGAAACACTAGATCTCATGGTCAAAAACATATCCAACAAGTAACTGCTAACACAACATTTGGGCAAAAAAGCTTCTTATATTATGGCATTAAACTCTACAATAAAATACCACTCTCACTCAAAAACCTCAACATTATAACATTTAAATTTCAAATAAAAAACTGGATACTAAATATAGGGAGATCAGAAATAGAAAATATACTGAAATCAAATACAGACTAAAACCGAATCTAATGAACTGAATTATAAAAAAACACTATCTTATTTACTTTATAATTATAAAAAAAAAATACTACATGATATATTATGTTATGTCGAATTCATATTATTCTTATAATTAAATTATAAAATGTAAATGAAATCCTCAGCACGGGAGATCCCAGTGAGGATATCATTATCTCTATTTGTTATTAAAAAAAAAAAAAAAAAAAAAAAAAGCCAAGCTTAAAATCGACTGATATACCGGGCCAAAGAAAATATCATAATAAAGCAAATTGAATATATATAGGGCGTACGTTGCCACACTTGTGAGTAAAAAAATTTCAACATAAAAAAAAACTTTCAACATAAAAAAATATTTTCTTTTATCACAAACAACACTAGGTACTGCAATGTCATAATGTAAAAAAATAACAGCCAGAAACCCTCAGAGTTTCCTTTGTAGGCGTAGCACGAGACTTATATCTTTGTATGTGAGTTCGATGGGTGTTAACTTAGTGTTGTATCACAATAATCTATTTTTTTCTTTTCCGTTTACAGTAAATTAATCAAGGATAATACAAAAACGCAATTTTATTACGCATTATTATGGAGTAATATCCTATTAATATTAGGTCCTTACAAATGAAATTGTCGTTTTGCCGTACTGGCAACTTTGATCTCAAATATCTTCTCTTTGGTTAAAATTCCAAATTCAAATTTATACAGCTATTTACTCATGTATTTGTGTTTAAAAATTATAATACATTTGTTTTTCCTTAATTGTTTTTTTTTTCTTTGCGTCACTTAATAACTAGTTTACAAAATGGAAAACTTGAAATATCGCGTTATTCACGAGTACGAGTTCCACCGTGGCACCAGTGCTGCAGAAACGGCTCGAAGGATTAATGATGTGTATGGCGACGGTGCCGCAAAAAAAAAAACGCAGTGCGTTTTTGGTTCCAACGTTTTCGTTCTGTAAATTTCGACCTGCAGAACAAGCCCCGTGGACGGCCGGAGACCAAAGTTGATAATGAAGAATTGAAGGCTATTGTGAAAGCGGATCCATCGCAAACCACGTCCGAGTTAGTGCAGGCTGCGGTGTTAGTGATAAAACTGTTTAATTCACTTGAAGCAAATTGGGAAGGTGAAAAAGCTTGAAAGGTGGGTACCTCACGAATTGAATGAAACAAATCAACAAACGCGCGTTAGAACGCTAGACCACACACTGCACAACAGACGGCTACCAAATTAGAGGAGCTTCAATTGGAATGTCTAAGACATCCACCGTACTCTCCGGACCTTGCCCCAACAGATTACCATTTTTTTTCGAAATTTGGATAACTTCTTGAAAGGGAAAAAATTCTACTCCGATGGTGCAGTCCAAAACCGCCTTCAAAGATTTTATTGATTCCCGTCCGAATGTTTTTTTTTAGTAAAGGGATCGATGAACTGCCTATGAGATGGCAAAAGTGCATAGACAGCAATGGTACATACTTTGATTAAATAAATATAATATATTTAAAAAAATCGACTTTATGTTCCTCCCATAAAAAACGCCAATTTCATATGTAAGGACCTAATATTATAATAAAAACCAAACCAAACCTCATTTCCCCACTCGGCTGATCACCGTGGAAGATGAAGACCAAAATCCTCTGAAGAAGAAATTCTAAACTTCCTCAAAAATACGAGCAGTGACACAAACACAAGAAATACTTAACCCTACGAACAAAACAAGAGATAAATGGATTTTTTTAGAGGAGGCCTTCACCTTCGCCTGAGGTTGAGGGTTCTTGCTTATGAATAATTTGAGATACCTATATTACATTTTTCGTAAATAACGTTAATTATGTTGTTTTTTTTACTTTTATTAACTCTATAACATACCTATATGAAAGAAATAAAAGGCTTTTTATTTTGTTATTATTATTTATTTATTAATTTATTTATATTTATAATAATATTATAAAGGCGAAAGTTTGTATGTATGTATGTTTGTTACTCTTTCACGCAAAAAATACTGAAATGACTTTAAAAATTCTTTCACTAATAGAAAGCTACATTGTTTAAGAATAATATAGACTGTATATATTGGTAAGCTCTGGCGTTACGAAATTAGCCGAATTGACGAAAAGCAAAGCGTTGCTTGGTAAATATAAGTAATTATTTGACGTGTGCTGTCATTTTGTTATTTGTTTGGGTTACTACCGAGATCCCTTTTATAGTTAAAATTATACTAATGTATACTAATATTATAAATGCGAAACTGCGTCTGTTTGATTGTTACGCTTTAATAGGCGGCACGCGAGCTGTTTGAAAAATGAATGTAACCGGTATATAGGGGTTGGTGAAGTGGGGAGAGGGGGAGCTGGGTGAGGGGGGGAGGGGGGAGAGGAGGGGGAGAGGGGATGGGGTGAGGGTGGAGGATGGAGAGGGGGGGGAGTGGAGTGGGGATAGGGAATGTGGAGGAGGCGGAGTGGGAACCCCCCTAATACTATGCGAGCGATGCCGGGGTCAAAAGCTAGTATAATAAAATATATTATATATTGTGGAGTGTAAGTTAGGAATGATGGTCAATGTTAGTTGATGGTTAATATTTCAGGGGTGGGTAGGAATCTGGAGGTCAGTGTGTCCTGAGTAACGGACGTTTGAATATATCCCTCCCACTGCGGAACAAGGCGATGTTCAGAGAGAGGTCAAAAGGTCTCCCTCAACCAGTCTCGGCCTGCCACGCAGTTGGTGGGCGGACGCATCCGGACAAACCTCACTCCATGAATTTGAATACCCCTTCTAAGTCACCAAACGTAGCGAACCACTTGAGGTGACCTATGTCGATAATCCAATAAATGGTTCCGGGCGGTGGTACCCATACCCGCCTCCCAAATTGAAGAATTATTATAGAATTGCCAGTTGTAAAAACGGCCCAAACGTTCCTTTCGAATGCTCCATGATGACATGGACACGGCCTCTGCCTAGTTTTTCTTTATAAATGTAGGATTATTGCCTCTTAAAATAAGAAATTTATCTGTCGAATGTCAGTTAACTTGAAAAATTATGACACTTTTTTTTTTTTTTATTAGTATTTATTAGTATCTATCTATTATTATATTAAGGTTTTATAAAGTACATTAATTTTTTTTTCACAGTCCTCCTCACTAGGGTTTCCTGTTCTGAGGCGGCCTGTAGTTTTTCCACATTTGTATTTAGTATCCAGTTGTCTTTACATGGTCTTCAGTATGTTTGATAGTTCATTTTCACTTTGTTCTCTCAACCATATTTGTACTTTTGTTTTAAATTTATTTATTTCTGTTATTTTTTTTGTTTGAGTTGGTAGAGCGTTGTATAGTTTTGTCGCATTGAATTTCATATTTCTTTGTCCAAAAGATGTTTTCAAACTGGCTGTAGCTAAAATATTTTGGTTTATTGCCCTGGTTGTGTATCTATGTTGGACAGTGGAGTATTCTGATATGTTTTTTTTAAACAACTTATCCAATGTCATTATAAAAATACATTAATTCACATAGGCATCTGTCAAATCTGTACAGAAATGAAATATATATATTAAATAAAGACTTATTAATTAGTTCATTCATTTTTGTAACTTCTTTATCACTGGTCTGGTATGATTTATATTTATCAGTTCCAATATTGGAAAATCAAAAATTTCGTTGAACAATAACAAGTGTCTACATGGAATAAGATCAGGCAACGAATGCCTAAATATATTTCCTCCATTCTTCTACTTCTTGTGCCCTGTCCGTTGAACGGACGTAGGCTATCATGTTGGCTATGCGGACTTTATTTACTGCGGCCAGGAACAGCTCTGGCCGTAGACAGTAGACTGGCCAAACCTCTGTCTCAGGTTTTACAGCCATGAGGTTCTCCTTCTTCCAGGGCCCCGTCTTCCGGCAATCTTTCCCCGCATTATGAGATGCAAGATCTCGTATTTTTCTGGATGTCTCATCACATGTCTAATATATTGAAGTTTTCGGATTTTTATACTTTTCATAACTTAATTTTCTTTATTCATCCAAACCATAACATCTTCATTCGTAACCCTGTCCATCCAGCTTATTTTAAGTATTCTTCTGTAGATCCACATCTCAAATGCCTCAAGTGGCCTAAATAATTCTTCAGTAAGCGTCCATGCTTCCATTCCAGAAAATAATATCGAAAACACGGAGCACTTACCATTCGCATTCGTAATCCAAAGTTGAAATCATGACTGCAAAACATCTTTTCCATGCGGATAAAGGTTGCACGAGCTTGCTCAATGCGGCATTTGATTTCAACCAAATATCATTTAAATTGCAGCCCAAGTATACAATACTCTGTACCTTCTCTAGTTTTGTTCCAGCAGCAATATATAGATTTTCAGTCAATCCGTTATTTTTGCTTATGAGCATGTATTTTGTTTTATTTATATTCAGTTCTAACCCAAAATTCTCACAAGTCTTCACTACTTGATTCAGCCATTCCTCCATTGTGAAATCAATATTCTATCGATTCCTATTTTAAAAGTTCGACCTTTGAGACTTCCAAACTTCCAAACTTCGGAGTGCCAAGTTTCAAAATACCTTACCTCAGAATTTTCACCCTTACAATCATTGATTTATTTAACAGTAAGAGCATTGAGATATCAGATTTAACTTCATGCAAAGTTAGCGATAGCATAATACATTATTGTCAAATTTGTGAGAGACTGAGCTTTGAATGAGCTTTGCCAAGCTATGCTGCCAAATCTCCAAGCTACGATCTGTCTTGCGCTCTAAAACGATATTCAGAAGAGATACGTTTTTAGATTTTCACGGCCAAAAGTATTTTCGTTATTTGTTTTTGAGGTGTTATGCCGTGTTGCGCTACCTTCTTCTTTAGCCAACGTTTCGGACAGCGTTGCAATGTCCATCATCACGGCAGATCCGGCCGATGTTCAGTATCTTCCCTGATGATGGACACAGCAACGCTGTCTGAAACGTTGGCTAATCAATCAATAAATCATTAGGTAGTGCAACACGGAATAACACCCCAAAAACAAATAACTAAGATGATATTATTAAAATGGCAATCAGACCGAATCAACCTTATAATCCAGCAAGTGCAGAAATTTGCACAATATACTTATTTATTTATTGACGCCCATTCTAAGGGTTTTACATATAGATAGTAAAATTTCTAAAGTATTTATAATATGTACATAACTCAACTGCCTCCTGAACAACATTTTGTATAAGTTTAGTGATAGATTGAAAATTTTCACTGAATCGGTATAATTATTTCCCTACTTTAGTATTCTTGGCCAGGAGGAATACATATGGTAGCTATTCCCAGAATTTCTGCACTGCAATAAATTAAGACTCCTAGTATTACGTATTGGAATTCAAACGCTTATGAATGCAAGCAATTCTGAACTATCAAAATTTTATATACAATTAGCAAGTCAGTGAAAATCCTTCTGTCTGGCAATTTCAACATGTTCAAATCTTTTAAAAGAGTTTAGCAGTCCTATAAAATTGCTGGAATACCCATTTTAAGCTTAGAAAACGTAATAATTTATTTTTTATTCTTTTAATAGTACATATGTACATTAATGTTATAATTCGGGTCCAGACGGAAGAATTGTATTCAAGTTTGCTTCGAACAAAGGCATAAAATACACCTAATATTGTTAAATTTCTAGTCAGCGCAGTTGTGAATCCCAACATTTGTAAGCCCTTATAAGAGATTTCCGTCATGTGGTTAACAAATGAAAGATTTGATGAAAAGGTGATACCTTCGTCTTTAATTTATGTTATTGTCTATGAACATTGTTTTGAATGTTGTAATGAAAGATCACTGAAATTTTTATTCGATAAAATCTGACTATTTGATAATTTGAGATATTTCAGTAAAGTCTATTTTCATTACACCAAATTAACAATCATCCAAGGGAAGAGTGCCTCAGCTCTGAAAGCCCTTCTCACTCCCACACACACAAGGGCCCTTTATTGTGTTTGCTGGCTGCCTTTTGAGTCTTAGATCCATCCCTATCCTCGAAGGAAGTGTCACGACGTGGCCCCAGCTCTCCTAAGTTCCCCGAAACCCCTAGTTTTTAATAGCGGAGCCCCAAGTGCTGGGGTAAGGTCTAAACACTCCAAGATTCTATATGCCACACTGTTCCACAGGTCATTGTGACACAGCTTCGGTTGGCTATTTTTTTTTTTTTTTTACATGAGCTCCACACAGGAGGCCCAGAGGAAAATAATTTCTCTCAGAGCCTATGTCATCTTTGGGGATGCTGTGTGGAGGGTTTTTTTAAATGAAAGGAAGGAGAGGAGAGTTCTGGGAAGGAAAAGGGTTTAAGGGGTGGGTGGGAATATGGGGTTCAGTGTGTCCAGGTCATTCGCCTCCAAGACCAAGACAAACCTCACCCCATGGACCCGAGCACCCCTGCTAAATCACCAAACGTAGCGAACCACTTGGGGTGACCTGTGGCAGAGGTGTTGGTTATCCAATAAAGGTTCCCGGGGCGGCGGTACCCATTCCCGCCTTCCAAATTGTAAATTAAACGGCTATTGATATAAAGTAAACATATTTGGGACTTTTATAGCAGTTTAATGTAATTTTTTAAATTTGGGCTTAAATTCCTGGATAATTTAGATGGTTTTTAATTTTAATGGGAGGTTGTTATAAAAGATTATGCCTAGATAAAGATAGGAATTGCAGGTGATTGATGGATTCGCCACACTGTTTAGGCCATTAAGCGGACCACTAACGAAAATATGTTGATTCTCAAAAGTTATTCATATGCGTTTATTTATTAACGGTAATTCATAAATAAATATCAGGAGTCATCGACTATAATAATAATCTTATGAAAACTCTGCCCCGTGTTCAAATATTAACATAATATTTATCGTCAGTGATTTGTGGGTGGAGTGTTGACATGTGCATGAAATGGATTCAGTCAACGAAACCACTGGGCATTTTAATTACAGGGACAAATATCTTAAGAGCGTTTAACCAGCAGGCGGACGAAAATCCACATTTCGTCGAAAGTTGTTCTTCCGATCGTGCAGGGCGGTTACAATGAGAAAGATTAATTATTCTCCGTACCAGCTTTTTTAAATTATAACTCAATATCGAATTTATTTCAATCCAAATTAGCTTTAATTTATACCTTCATCCAAAAATGCTGAAAAAAAACTATTAAAATAGTGTACTTTTTGTAGTTATTTTTTGATTATAAGTATTTATCATTTTTCAATAATGTCTAAATTTAATAAGAATGTTAAAAAAATCTGAAATAATATATATTAGTTTATAAGTGCGCAAATAAATACACAAATGGACCAATTTTCGTCAAGAAACACATGTACGTACATATTTTTTAATGATTTTATTGAAACTAAAATTAAAATTCTAATACATAACTCTGCTAGATAATGTATTGATTTATTTTACTGCATGATTACATTATTTGAAATAGGTGTGGTATAATACAAAAACTTTTTTGAAAATTTAACAAATCTGCCAACGACCTATGGAATAACCTTATTATACTAAAAATTAAAAAAAATTCTAAAAATTTATTACATAACTTCACTAGATAAAAGAACAATCTTTCGAAATCTATTTATAATTTTTTGTGAAAAAGAGTCAATACGTCTAAAAACTTTTTTGAAAATGACGTATTTCCGGATTTCTCTGGTAATGCCCTCTTAAAAGTAGCTGGGACGCAGACCCACCTACATTTTGTGTTAATGTACCGCTAAATCAGAAATCTACCGAACATAGAAGACAGACTTCTGTCAGTGTTTTGTACTTGTGTTTTTTACAATGGTAAAAAGATAAATTATTACGTGAAAGCTTGACTTCGTCTACACGGGTATTAAAACATCGTTTATCTTTGTTCGCAACCAGTGTAGGTGACTCAGAGCATCTGAAAGGAGGAAAAAATTGAACGTCTAAAAGAACACGTACGAGTAGTAATTTAAAAATCACCTAAAATAGTTCAGACGTAAGAACTATGAACTGTAAACGAAATTACGCAGAGATGCTGTTTTAATAATAAATAATGCGGTCTTCAAATAGACTCTAGGCCACTCAAATAGCCATTTTATTACCTTTTGAAACGTAAGTTTAAACGCTTCATTAGTTATCTTAAACAGACTAGTTTTATAAGCAAAAGAAAAACTTATTTCCATTAAAATTAATATGTTCTGTGGGAGACTTTTATTGCTTTGTTCGTCTGAACTGTTTGAGGTTGATGCTTCAATGCGCAATTAAAACCAAGATCAAATAATTCATATTTATCTAAACTAATTTTGATGGGCGTTTTTCTTTTGTCGGTTTGCAATGGATGGTGGAAAATTCGACAAGCTTTTGAAATATCGAAGCAGTTATAAAGGAGTATAATGATGGAGTTCGTTAGAAAAGTCTGTTTGCGTAGAATGGAATAATACATAACTATTTCAAAGTACCTACTTAAATTTGATTACATGTCTTCTAATTATGGACCTAATGGTTAGGGAACGTACCCATACTACGTGACCAACCTTTTGCAATTTTTAACCCCCCCCCCCCCCCCCGGTGACTCAGCCCCTAAGCTCCCCGCCGCTCATTTTACCAAGCGTGGTATTTTGAAGACCCCCCCCTGAACGGGTCGCGTAGTATTGGTACGTTCCCTTATGGTTGATGTCGAATATAAAAATTCAGAAGGGAAAATAATATGTAGTTTTTTAATAATATTTTTTACGATTTAAACGTCAATAAAAAAATAAAAATTCTGGAAAATTAATCCCTTAGGCCTTGGGCATGTTTGGTCAGAAGGTCAAAATATATCCGCTTTGCAATAAAATCTTATATTTCAAAACACATCCGAAAACTTAAAAGTATTTCTGATAGGTGATGAAGTACATTTTAAAACGCAAACATAAAAAGTTTTAACAAATGCTCGCCTTACGTTTTTTTAAACAAAAATTAGTGGTAACGAAAAAATAAAAACATATACATAATTAATGTATTATAACCGCTATTTTCGCTTTACTTTTTGGTTGTTTCATGTGAAAAAAGTTATTGAAATATTCCCAAAATTTTATAATCATTTTTCAAATCGCGGTCGGAAACTTTGGTTTCAAAAAGGAATTTTCATACATTTTAATTATTTTCTGGTAAACTTCAAGATTGAAATATAAAGGGTGGTATTTTCTCTTTCTAAAACCGTTTAGATCATATTTTTCTCCGTGATGGTAAGGGAGACGCAACGATTTCTATGAGATCTGTAGAATAAACTGTTCCGAAAAACGATCATGAGGGGGTTAAGTGCCAATTCCTGGTAATATGTTAATAAATGTTTGTTTAAACACATTCGTAAACTTATTGTTTTAGGCTGATAAGCTAATGAGCATTTCGAGGGCTTAAAGCCAAATAACGTAACCTTTAAAAAATATGAATAGCCAGTCAAATAAATAATAAACAAGAAAATGTGGTAGTTCGAGGACTTAAAGTCAAAGAAGGTTATCTACAAATTTTTTATATGTGTTTTGCAGATAACGTTGTTTGACTTTAAGCCCTCGATTTTCAGGGTGGATTTTATTTAAGAACTTACGCCAATTAGCAGATAACATTATTGAAACACAAACTTTTGAGGTCAATCTGGATCATTTTTTTCACTAAATTTATTTTTTTATTTTTTATTTCAGAATATTTTATTTGTTACAGATTTTTGTGTTTTTTTGGCTACCACACTAGGCTATTGCCCGTGGTGTGGTAGTCATACAACATACATAGGAATTTAAAAAAATACTATTCGATTGAAACAGATAATAAACATACTAAATAAAAATTAAGAACTACATAAAAGTAAGTGAAAAATAAAGAAAAAAAATCGTATTTTGAAAAAAATAGAAATTTAAATTTAAATTTTGAAATACAGAAACTAATAATAAAGATTTAAGTCTCATGTATTCTATAGGTACAAATATATAAATTAAAACGTATATGTGAATTAAAACATAAATGAAATTAGGTTGAAAAATTAAGACAGAAAAAAACATATTTTGAAGAAAAATAAAAATTGAAATAAAAATTTTGAGAAATTTAAAAAAAAAATAATAGTCGTCTTTAAAAAAAACTTTCACAAAAATAAGGATGTGATTATTTTTAATAATAACCATGCAAATTTGTAATAAACAATATCATAGCACATCTTTATAAAATGTACCAGCCTGAAGATGTTGAAACCAGACCAGACAGAAACTAGATAGGATCATTATTTATGCCGTTTTGTGCTTTCTCTTTCTTTAGCCAACGTTTCGGAGAGCGTTACATTGGCCATCATCAGGGCAGATGGTATCTAAAATACCCTCCTTTCTTTCCATAAAAAGATCTTTTCGTGGAAAGAAAGGATGCTCCACACAGCATCCCCAAAGATGACAGGCCCTGAGGCAAATTATTTTCTTCACTGTGGATCTAATGTAAAAAAATGGTTTTTTTTCCAGCCTGAAAAAACATAACATTCAAGAAAAGAGGTCGAGAGAAGAGAGGATAAGTCCTAATGACGTATTTGTTTAGGATCTTCCCATTAAGTAAGTGCAAAAAAAATATTTTAATGTCAGAGAAATAAAACAGCATCGTAAGCTAAAATCTCCTTCTTTGGATTAATAATCCTCAAGCCGAAGGAAGATGTTTAATTGGAAGAAGTCGGCTTTAAAATAATCTCTAGCGCACGGCTCCAAAATTTTCTAACACCTAAGAAAATATTCTCGCCTGAATAAATTATCAACTTACTCTAAAGATAATATTTGTACTGGCCGAAAATAGGCATGCACGAACCTTGATAAATCGTAGTTCGCGGCGGATACCTGTATTTATTTAATGTTTTATAGCCCTGGGTAAATCTTTTAAGAGAGATGGGACTTTAAGGTATACCTTCATCATAATATTATGTGCCTACTCTAAGCGAGGTGGTGAAGGTTTGTTTTTAATGGTAGAATGCCAAAGTAAACTGTAATTACTGCCTGGTGGTACAAGTACCTACCCTAAATCGCGTGACGTTTGAAACTAACTTGAAAAATTATTCATTTAGCAGAATGTACCAACTACTATTGTTAATTTCAAGTTTGTACCAAAATACTAAACTAAGCAGGTGGCCAAGGTACAGCGATTAAATCACAAGTTAGTCCTTATGCAAAAAAAACAGAGTCATGTGAAAACGTGAGTTCATTGTTAATAATAATAATATTTGGGTTAATAAGTTTGTACAGGGCCCAATTTTTATTTGATTGATTTTTCACAATAAACAAAAATTTTAATAAAACAAAAAAACGACTTCAAAAAATGCACTAAAAAGTAAAAAAATAATTTCGTATTCTTCTACAACTTCATAATCAACTTACTTTTTCTACTCATCAATATGTAGGTACGATTGTTACTTTTGGAGTCGGTGTCAGTCAAGGTAGGTTTGTAACTACATACATAGTTATAGGTGAGATGTGCTTATGTCGCACAAGCGATTTGACGAGGCGAGAGGCGAGAGCGAGGCCGCGGCGGGAGGGGAGCTGTCAAGTGAACAAGCCGGGCCGGGTACCTTTGCTGACACCGACTCCAAAAATAACAATCGTACCTACATATTGATGAGTAGAAAAAGTAAGTTGATTATAAAGTTGTAGAAGAATACGAAATATTTTTTTTACTTTTTAGTGCATTTTTTGAAGTCGTTTTTTTGTTTTGTTAAAATTTTTGTTTATTTTTTGATTTTAAGTAAATCTGAAGAACACTAACTAATTTGTCAGAATATGGGTAAACCTACTAAACGTGCTGCTCATATGAGACAGACATAATTTGACCATAGCGACGTTAGGGTCAAATTAAGGTATTCGGCCGAGTTTCGTTAATTTGTCATGGATTCGATAATCAGAACCTAACCAAACTCTCATCAAATTACCCTTGAAGTACATCCTTTCCAATAAAAAAAGAATCATCGAAATCGGTTGGCGTGATATTGAGTTATTCGTCCATTTGTCACGCACATACTTAATGCAAATTTAAGACTTATATGGTTTTCTCATGGATGCCATTGTCGGAACTGGACCAAATTAAAATGGGACCACACGAGAAGCACCAGCTTTCAAATAAAAAAGAATCATCAATATCGGTTCACCCAGTCAAAAGTTCTGAGGTAACAAACATAAAAAATAAAAAACAACAACAAAAAAAAACAAAAAAAAAAATTTTTATAATACAGTCGAATTGAGAACCTCCTCGGTTTTGAAGTCGTTTAAAAACGGCGTAATTTTTTTTTTATTACGCCGTTTTTGTGAAAAATCACCTCAAGGGCCCTGTACAAACTTATAACACATCTCAACGATCTTACTTCTAACAACAATCTAGACAAACAATTATAGCAATTTATGACTAAAGATTGCATCCACCGGTTCTTCGATCATCGATACTAATATATTTATTTATTTATTTATATGTGCATATATATTACAATACATTACAATATGATACTTTGTCTGTCCAACTGGGAAAAATACCCGTTTCAGGACAGCCGAATTGTATATTTAGTTCATAATATTGTCAACAAAGGATTGGTTTCGTTCAAGATATCACGGGAATTTGCTTCTGTCAAGACAACTTTTGAGAACATTAAGAATTCAAATCAAATCAAATCAAAATCAAAAAAATATTTATTGTAAAATAAAAATTACAAAAGGTGTAGCTTATGGGTAGACCCCATTTCTTCCAGCTAACCACATTTATTTAATTACAATGTTTATATAATATTATTTGTTTTATTATAATTACAATGTTTATACAGATAAAATAACAATATACCAATGAAAAAATAAAAAAAATACAAATACATATTCCAATAAAAATAGGCGTTTCATTTACGTGAGGTATTCACTCAACGTGTAATGACATTTATTAACAAGGAAAGTGTTTAGTGACGATTTGAATTTGTGTGTATCTTGTATTTGTTTAATGTTATGTGGAAGGTTGTTATATACTTTAATGGCCATGTAGTATGGTCCTTTTTGGAATATTGTTTTGTTTGCTTTTGGTATTAATAGGTTTTCTGTGAGCCTTGTAGAGTATTTATGTGTTGAGTTTTTTAGTGTGAACTTGTCTGTAGATGATCGCACTAACATGCATAACTCCATTATATATATGTCTGTGACTGTCAGAATTTTCAGATTTTTAAACATAGGTCTACATGAATCTAAACGACCAGAGTTTGTAATTTTTCTTATGCATCTCTTTTGTATGATGAAGACATCTTTGGCGTTTACCGAGTTTCCCCAGAAAATAATACCGTATTTTATTATTGAATATACATAACCATAGTATGCGGCTATTACTGATTCGGTGTTCAATATTTTTCTCAAGGTACCCAGAACATAAGAAAAACTACTGATTTTTGCTACAATTTTTGAGACGTGTTCTTTCCAGTTTATGTTTATGTCTAATTCTATTCCCAGTAGTGAACAGGTTTGGGAAGGTTCGATAATATTATTATTAATGTTTACATTTATATTTATAGGTGTAGCTTGTACTGGACAAAATTTTAAAATTTGGGTTTTGTTTGTGTTGAGTGATAGATGTTGCGATAACAGCCAGTTTGCTATTAATTGGCAAGTCTCGTTAACTTGTTTGTTAAATTCGTCAACGTCTCCATTACATTCAAACAACAAAGCGGTGTCATCAGCGAACATTGAACATTCTGTGCCAGCAATTATTGGGAGTTCGTTTATATAGATAAGGAAGAGGAGAGGCCCAAGAATGCTTCCTTGTGGCACACCCTTGTTTATTTTTCTCCATTTGGATTCTACCATGTACTGGACCATTTTTTCATCGATATTTGAAATTTGAACTTTCTGCTGACGATTTTTTAAGTACGATTCAAACCATTTTAATGCTAATCCTCTAATACCTACATGTTCAAGTTTAATTAGAAGAAGCTCATGATCAACATTGTCGAATGCTTTTGAGAGGTCGAGAAAGATACCTACGGTTTTTTTACTAACATTAATATTTTCTAGAATTTTGTTCAAAAAATTGAATACTGCCTGTGTTGTTGAACGGCCTTTACGGAATCCAAATTGTTGTGGACATATTATCTCAAAGTTTTCGAGAAAGTTATAAATGCGATTGTACATGGCTCTTTCAAATATTTTTGAAAAGTTTGGTAATAAGGATATCGGTCTGTAGTTTGAGATTTCCTGTTTAGGACCCTTCTTATACAAAGGTACAATAATAGATTGTTTTAATTGTTCTGGGAAGGTTCCTGATTCGAAAGATTTGTTAATTAATATTTCCAACGGGTAACTTAACGCTTCTGCACATGCTTTTATAATTTTTATAGGGATTTTGTCAGTGCCGACACTGCTTTTATTTTTCAGTTTTACGATGATTTTAATAATTTCCTCTCTATTTACAGGCGTTATGAAGAATGATCGCGACTGTTTGTTTTCGACTGTTTTGGCAGATTGTGGATGTAGATATGTATTTTGTGGTGGTGGCGGTGGTGCAAAGAAAATGTTAAATTCATTTGCAATGGTTTTTGGTTCTGATACCAGGTTATCATTTATTTTAAGACAGATTTTTGGTTTACTTTTAGAATTAGAATTATTTGAGTTCTCTTTTATTATGTTCCACGATGTTTTGGTTTTATTTTGCGCGTTTTGAATTCGTTTACTATTATAATTCCGTTTAGCTACCTTTTTTACTTTACTAAGAATTTTTTTGTAATGTTTGTAATTGTTTATGATTGTGAGGTCATTTGTGTTTTTTTGTTTCATGTACAGATGTCTTTTTTGTCTAATAGATATCTTAATACCAGTCGTTACCCAATTTATTTTGCGTTTTTGGGGATATTTATACAGTTTAAAGGGGAAACAAAACTTCATACCATTATTTATTTCATTAATGAAGTATTCGTAGCTGTCATTAATGGATTCAAAGGATTTCAGTGGTTCCCAACATATACATGATAAGTAATTGTTAAAAATGTTAGTGTTTTCTGTGTTAAATAATTGTTTTTTTGTATACCACGTTTGGTTTATATTATACTCTGTTTTTACGTGCATTAACTGTGCCATGTGATCTGATACAGCTAATTCTGTGACTTCCCATGTGTAAGAGCTTTTTGGTATATTTGTACCTATATGATCAATTATACTTTTTTTATTTCCTTGTATACGTGTAGGTTTATCAATAATCAAGCGTATGTTGTGAGATTTTAATGTGTTTTTGAGTGAATCTGCGTTTTTGTTCTTGTAGCTTGTATCAATATTTAAGTCACCGCAGAGTATTATTTGTTTTTTGTTGTTTTTGCAAATTTTGTTTAGTAAAAGTTCAAGTTGTTCAAATTGTATTCTGAACGAAGGGATGGTTTCTTTATGTCTTTGAAAGAATCGCAAAGATGTGATTTTTTTCAAGGTCATTTTGGAGAACATTTTAATAATTGCATTCAGAGTGAATGAGTGGTTTCTTAGTGAGATCACAAGTAGGAGATTCTTTTCAGGCCATTTTAGAGAACATTTACAATTGCATAATTAGAATTTACACATTTATAAACCAATATTTGACATATGAATTCCCAATTATAAATATATATAGAATTTATTATAGAATAAATAATAAATAAATAATAAATAATTTATTATAGAATAAATATAATAGAATTTACACATTTATAAACCAATATTTGACATATGAATTCCCAATGTATTTATGACTATATGTACAATGATTTGACCAATGTACGCAATGCTGCGTAAAATGTACTGTACAGGCAGAAAATATACAGGACCATACTTACCTGGGATGTCACTTAAGATTACTCTGTTAATTGTTTATTTGGAGAAATTATAATAGAAGAAATTTCATAGGTAGGGCATGAGAGCCCAAACAGGTAGGTTTTTAGCATGGACCTAAATTCTGTTGGGCCTGTTATGCATCTTAGTTCCGGAGGGAGTTTTTTCCAAGCCTTAGGCCCAGATACGGTTGAGAACATTGTTGGATTATCTTATTTATGGTTCTGAGACATGACCGAATCGGATAGGGACACTTTAGCTCAATTGGTAGAGCTCCGCCCCAGCAAGGCGTAGGTCCTGGTTTCGAGTTCTAGGTGTGACCGTATCTTTTTCTAATTTTCTGTTTTCAGATATTCGATTAAGTTTCGCTGGTATTGTCTTCATCTAATTAAAATATTACAATTTTAGGTTTTACTCATTAAGATAAAAATAAATAAATTTACTTTTGTATTTTCAGCTTGTGAATTTTTGTCCAAGTTTAGGTTCTTCCGCGTGTAATTTGAATAGTGAAATCTAATGTAATAGATAAATGAAACAATTTTACTTTGTTTGAACCACTTTTATATTTGAGTAAATCCGACCGGTTACAGAAAATAAATAAATATCTATACAATTGTAATAATATTAATGATAAAGAATGGCGTAAAGTTTTGTATATTAATTATTTTTCAGTTCAATGTTGCAAAAATCTCCCTTATAATAGCTTTTTATACAAGAAATAATATCGGTAATTTTTTGAAAAATACTAAAGATAAAAACCATAAATCGACTAATTCCGGAATATATTAACTCAAATGTAATGATTGTCCTTCATTTTATATTGGAAAAACAACTCGTAATTTTAAAATCAGAATCAAAGAACAATTAAGGTCTCTTAAATAATAATATTTTTTCTGAGTTCGCTAACTATATCATTGAAAATAACCATAGTTTTGAAAAAAATACGGGGATAAATATTCTTCATATTAATCATAAAGGAAAACGTTTAGATAACTTAGAAGCCTTGGAAATAAATAAAAAAAATCCCTTAAAAATAATGAATCTATTATCAACAAACAAAAAATATTGTCTTATAGCCCAATAATTGATATGTTCCCCTACCCACCTTCATTAATACCTAGCAACGGCTCCACCCCTACCATAATAATACATTGTTCCCATCCATATTTCAAAACTGTCAAATCAGTATACATTTGCCCTGAAGAAGGAACGGTCGTTCTGAAACCGGTCGGATTTACTCAAATATAAAAGTGGTTCAAACAAAGTTAAATTGTTTCATTTATCTATAATGGATAACCACAAAGTTATAGCAATATTCAAAAGTATCTAATGTTAATAGTTCAGTACCCATAAATTATTTTTTAATGCATGATAATAATGTAGGATGGAACAGAATAAACAATACGATATCAATTACACTAATAAATTCCTCAATTACATAGACACATTAATCAGCTATTTATTTGTACCTACAGAGTGGGAAGATGTAATAAATTATTATCGAAAAATTGGTATCGAATGCACAACAGAAATATTGGATATTTCTATGAATAGATACAAAACACAAGGACAATCGCTCAATGACAGAATTTGAGTAGAGAGATTAATGTTTCTTTTATGAAAAATGTGGTCGCCCAATATCAAGGGAAACAGTACTGGAAGAAGAAATTACTTCAATCAAAAAACGTCGACTTTGTTGGTCAAGTGTCGAGGGACACATTTTTTTTACTGAGGAAAATAATTTCCCTCAGGGCCTTGTTGGGCACGCATTTGGTGTGTTTCCGACTATGCACCGGTGCCGAAGGGATCAATGACGCTAGTTCCTCGGAGCATCTTCCATTGTAATACCGGTAGAACAAGGATAGCATTCCCACCCGAAGCCTGTGCTCTAAAGATTGCAATCCGTTTGTTAAGTAAGGAGAATCTATTAAACGGACCGCCCGTTTCTGCACAGAGTCGAGGGTATTTTGGAGCTCCAGACCAGACCCTCCTACCAAATTCAACCGTGGGACGCACTTGTGGTTTGTACAGGGTTAGCAGTTGTTATCTATTAAAGTATCTGCGGGCCCTGTACAGTACGTCCAGTTTTTGGAAGGCTAACTTTACTCTGGCTTCGACTATTTATAACTGGAGATAAAAAACACATCAAAGCTAGGAACAAAAAACATTACAGTGAGATGTAATTCGCACTAAAATAGTGAGATCTGGTGCTATAAAATTTGCTTTAAATATTTCTGTTCCTAATCTGTATTCAACGCACCTATTTTTAGCCATAACTAACTAACCACCTCGCGGTTTCCACAGGGGTAGGCAGAGAGGACGGACCGCCAATCAACTCGGTCTTGGCACACACTCCTTGCCTCGTTCACATTCATACATCGTCTCATACATGCTCTTCTAATATTCTGACTCTTGACATGGCCCGACTCAATTATCTGATTCACTTAGTCATGCCGTCTCTTCCTCGGGCGTCCCCGATTTCTTCTACCATATATTCTCCTTATACTCCTTTCTTCATTCATTCGCTCTACATGCCCAAACCATCTGAGTGTCCATTTCTTTATCTTATTCATTACGGTTACATCAGCCTTGCGTTCTTTGCGGATCTCAACGTTTCTCATACGAACGTTCATGGTTTTACAACACATATTTTTTTTTTTTAAAGAAAGACAAACATTTCCGGGTTACTAATAACCCAACAATGTTTGAAAATCTCCTACTACCACCACAGAAAGCCGAAAATGTTGCTTGTGTTGTGGTGGAGGACGCCCGGGTGGGACCCAAGAGCTATGCCCACTCAACCACTGACCGGTCTAATTTATACAGCATTCAGTCGATTTTCATACTTCTTCTGCCAGTTCTATGCCTCACTGCAATTTTAGTCATAATATTCTTTTTAATAACAACGCAAGTGCCAAAACATTGGTGAAGACGCCATTTTTTCTATTTCAAAAGAGTTTAACTCGTGCGAAACCGGGTTGTAAAACCAGTCATAAATAAGAGTGTATAAAACTCCCATTTAATTTTGTGTGATTGATGTGGAAAATTATTTTTACGACAACACCATTGAAAAAAAAAGTATATGAAAAGAAGATAAATCGCCGAAGCCGGACGATTTTTTCTTCTTTTTTTATCTTTCTGATGGTTCGGCTCATCAAGCAGAATATAATTTGGTGACTAGTATACACGTCACTCCCCGTAGCCCTGGATTACGTCGTATCATCAGAAGTCATTAATAAGGTTGGACATGATAAGTCAAACACGAATGGTCAAACTGATTGTCGGCATCCTGTTGGTTTGTATTGACACCACAATCAAAAGTGCGTAAAAGTTTATTTAGAAGATCATCCCATTGTTGAAGAAATTGACAGGTATTCGTCCAATCAAAAATGCATAAGAATCATCATCAATAACTTTAAAGAATTTTATATAAATACTAGCTGGTTCCCGGCGTGTGTTGCAATGCCATATTCAAATAAATAAATTGTTTCTCCCTGCATGTCCTTTCCCGTTCCCCTTCCACTCTCCCACGTTCCCCTTCCACCTTTCCCGCCCACCCTTTCCCCTATCCCGCAAACCCCCCTCCAACGTTTCATATGTTCAGTCCTAGTACATTCAGTTTTCAAACAGCTCGCGTGCCACCCATTACAATTTTTTAATTCAAATTTTCATTTTTCTTATATTACAGATATTCATTTTTGCATATTATAAGAACAATCAATCAATTTGGTACTTAACACAGTTACCTATTTAAAATATCTATATTTAAAAATCCATAGACAATTCTTTTAATACAAAAAAAACAGCTGCCTACTAAATTCAATTTCATCAAACGCGCAAACTGTCAAACGTGTGAAGTTAAAATAGTCGTTAAGTTTTCTGAAATTATTTAATTTTCCGCGCAATTTTCTTAATTTTTCTTTCCGTAAGAACCTTCTACATGTATTAAAAAACGATGAATGAAATGGGTGAAGTCGTTCTGAAGTAATGGCGTGGCCAAAGGAAACACGGATTCATTTAAATATATATAGATTTTTTTATTCTGCTAGCGTAATTCTGCCAAAATATGATTTTTTGGTGCCTATCTGACAATTTCAACTATGCATCAATAGATGAACGCGGTTTCCTCGTGTAATAAGGTATAAATTTACAATTTGGGAGGCGGTATGGGTACCGCCACCCCTGGAACCATTTATTGGATAACCAACACCTCTGCTATGGGTCAACCTAAGTGGTTCGCTACGTTTCATGACTGAGCAGGGGTACCCGGATTCGTGAGGTCAGTTTGTCCGGATCTTGGCGGCGGATGTGTCTGCCACCAACAGCGTTGCGGGCCGGATCAAGAGAGACTTGTTGAGGGAGTCCTTTCGAGCTTTCCAGCCGGACTCTCTCAACACAGCATCCCAGATGACATAGGCCCTGAGGGAAATTATTTTCCTCAGGGCCTCCTGTGTGGAGTTAATGTAAAAAAAAAAAAAAACCCATCGCCTTGCACCAAATTTTGAGAGATGAATTCATACGTCTGTAACTTCTGGACACACTGACCCCTAGATTCCTACCCATCTCTCATACCTTTTTCCTCCCCAGAATTTCCTATCCTTCCATTCCTTGAAAAGACCCTCCACATAGCATCCCCTAAGATAACATAGTCCCTGAGGGAAATTATTTTCCTCGGGGCCTCCTGTGTGGAGCTAATGTATAAAAAAAAGTATTCTAATAAAAAAATGAATAATATAAAAACGCTGAAATATGTCCCCCTATTTCCCCCTTTGTTAAATCGTGCACATTCTTTTCAGGTAATCTTTGTGATCCCGCTATAAACGAAATGACGATTAAGTGATAAGAACTTCATTTAAAGACTTATATATTAAAAATTCATTAATTCAAATTGTAAAAGAAAAAGATAAATATCCATTTTTAAATGAAAACAGAA
Source organism: Limnephilus marmoratus (assembly GCA_917880885.1). NCBI lineage: Eukaryota > Metazoa > Arthropoda > Insecta > Trichoptera > Limnephilidae > Limnephilus > Limnephilus marmoratus. The sequence goes on from OU862919.1 coordinate 11,825,754, forward strand.
CTCGACTTAAACATGTTTTTCTATGCCCAAAACTAAATTTTCAATCGTCTACCAGAAGAAATCAGAAGCATTAATGATAAAACACGAATACTGCTCTCTGTCAAGAGACATTTTAAAAATATTCTTAAGAAAAAAACTACTGTCACTTAAGAGGGCATTACCAGAGAAATCCGGAAATACGTCATTTTCAAAAAAGTTTTTAGACGTATTGACTCTTTTCCACAAAAAATTATCAATGGATTTCGAAAGATGGTTCTTTTATCTAGTGAAGTTATGTAATAAATTTTTAGAATTTTTTTTAATTTTTAGTATAATAAGGTTATTCCATAGGTCGTTGGCAGATTTGTTAAATTTTCAAAAAAGTTTTTGTATTATACCACACCCATTTCAAATAATGTAATCATGCAGTAAAATAAATCAATACATTATCTAGCAGAGTTATGTATTAGAATTTTAATTTTAGTTTCCAAAAAATCATTAAAAAATATGTACGTACATGTGTTTCTTGACGAAAATTGGTCCATTTGTGTATTTATTTGCGCACTTACAAACTAATATATTTCAGATTTTTTTAACATTCTTATTAAATTTAGACATTATTGAAAAATGATAAATACTTATAATCAAAAAATAACTACAAAAAGTACACTATTTTTATAGTTTTATCATCACGCCTTTCAGAATTTTTGGATGAAGGTATAAATTAAAGCTAATTTGGATTGAAATAAATTCGATATTGAGTTATAATTTAAAAAAGCTGGTACGGAGAATAATTAATCTTTCTCATTGTAACCGCCCTACACGATCGGAAGAACAACTTTCGAGGAAATGTGGATTTTCGTCCGCTGGCTGGTTAAACGCTCTTAATTAATCTTACAAATATTCATAACATTCTTCCTTTTTTTAAATACACACTATTATCAAAATTAATACTGCAGCTCACATATATTTATGTACAATGAATTATTTGAGTTCTAACTAATAACGTTTATGTACACTCCCCTTCCATACACAAGCAAATGCTTTCAATGGAAGGGTAGTAAAAAAACCTGAGATGTATAATTATCATGTAAATACCGTGTAAAACATATTATAAAATTAAAAAATTATTTAAAAAAAATATACATTTATGTATATAGGTATTTATAATGGAAAAGAAGAACAGTTTTACAAGTTATCGTCATTTTACAGTTTAATCATAATTATAATATATGTTGTATGAACCTATATCACTAATTTAAGACAGAAATAATTTAATATAAATTTTTTTTTTTTAAATTATCAGAATCCATTTTTTTTTCATTAGCTTTACAGCTCCACACAGGAGGCCCTGAGGAAAATAATTCCCCTCAGGACCTTTGGGGATCTTTGGGGTTTTTGGGGATGCTTTGTGGAGGTTATTTTGGGAAAGGAAGGGGAGGAACTTCTGGGAAGGAAAAGGGTACGAGGGTGGGTAGGAATCTGGGGTCAAGGTGTCCAGGAGTGACGGATATATGAATCCATCCCTACCACTACAGTAAAAGGCGGTGCATATAAGGCGGTGTACATGTCTGAGGCACTTCACGATCTGCTGCCAGGCACTTCACGAAGTAGCTAGGCGCCTCATGATCTGCCTGATTATACGATCGGCTGCCGACATATTATACTAGGCGATGTTCAGAGAGAGTACGGCTGCAGAAGTCAAAGGGACTCCCTCAACTATTCTCTCCCGATCCGGCCTGCCATACAGCTGGTGGGCAGACGCATCCACTTCCAAGATCAGGACAAACCTTACCCCATGTACCCGGGCACCCCTGCTAAGTCACCAAACGTAGTGAACCACTTGGAGTGACCTGTGGCATATATACGAGTATTTTTGAAAGATTTTCTTATGTAGTCAAGCACTTCCGACCAGAATATCTAATAAAAATATTTTTGGCCTCGCAAATTGATAATTCGGCCTCTGGGTGCTTTGCCCAACTGTCATATTATCATACGTTCCTAATATACATGTTATTAAAACCCATTTATCATTGTCAACAGTTCATAACCTGCTCACTGTTAAATGATTAATCGTTTGACTTGTTATTTTTTTGCCATCGTGGTGTAACCTAATTGAATTATAATTCTTCCATTTTATGGACTATCACTATTTTTATCTGAAAGCTTTCGCAAGGTGACACAATAAATGAAATAATAAATGATTTGGTACATTGTTTTAACGCCGCTCTTTATCAATATGGCATTGTGAGTTTTTATAATTAACGTGACGACACACGGTTACGGACCGTCACGTTAAAAAGGCAATAAAAATACTTCCCCTTTATCGCTATAATACTGCAGCTCTTTCAAAAGATGAGATACACAATGTACAATGACGGCCAGCGTGGTCTATCGATAAGGCTTTTGTCTGGCAATCCGAAGGTCGCGGGAAATTTCATATATGATTAATTAGTATTTTTTCACGATTAATTCATTAAAAATAATATATAGTATATTTGTCGCACGTTCCAGAGTGGAATATACTCAGAGTATCGTCCTGGTATAAGACCACCATTCAGAATTAAAACGTTGCTTGAAATGCCTTTAGCCGTATTTGGTGACTAGATCTTGTAATGGTTGAAAAATATAAGTGAGTAATACTACATAAAAGAATGAATAAAACAGAATATTTATAGTTAATAAATAAAAGAGTTGAGACAACAATCAAATTATATTATTAATTAAATAAAATAGAACATGAGACTCTTAATAAAATAATATTATAATTCTTCAGGGGCGTGTTTAGTCCTTAGAAGAAGAAACTAAATAGTTAAAATCTAATAAATGAATCGATAGTTTGTTATGACTTTAAAAATGATCTTAAGATGTTAAAATTATTATATGGGCGCCAGTTCAAGTAGAACAAAATATTAAATGGTAAATCAATTGAAATTAAACTAACAGAAGTTATAAGCTCACAGTAATTAAGATTTCACCGAAGTATGTGCTTTCCCACGTTGAGACAGACCTCCGGACCCTCTGGCTGCTAGCTTGGAACTGCTGAAGGAAAATTTTCTTGTTCCTACATTGGCGTCCACCGTGGCCCAATTTAATTATATTTATTAAGCTTTACATTGATTTGTACAGCATTACATTGGCAGGTAGCTATAATAGCCAGGTACTTCCCTACCTTCTTCTTCGCCATCTCCTTCCCTTCCCCACTACCTTCAGCCTCACAACATACCCCGTTTGGGGATGCAATAGACTCGCTGGCTCCAAACGGGAGCAGCTGGGAATCCTGTGAAGTATTCATATAAAAAAAGTGTCTGTTTCCTCCAAAGGAAAAAAGTAATCATTTTCTTGCCTCTCTCTCATGTGACGTCTCCGTAGACCCCTACCAATACTACTTGCCGTGACGATAATTTTGAAAGTATGGGATATATAGCTACAAGAATAATTAAGTGTGAGTGAATTCCAAAAATTCAAAATTGTCAAATGTCAATGCGCTGATGGTTTTGCTTTTATTCTTAAACATATGATGCTGCAGCTTTTTCTTATACACTTAATAATCACAGTCTAAAATGAAACAAATGGTGAACGTATGTCTGCACCCCCTCAAAGGGAACATATAATCATTATCGTACATCTCCCTCACACTAAGTAGTGGGTACTTTGGAGGAAACAGTCACACGTATTTTGTGTGTCTCAGCAATATTTAATTTGTAAGAAAGAGCTGCAGCATTGTCCACGTCCATTGTCAGCAGTCGAAAATGAGACAAATGGTGAACGTATGTCTGCACCCCCCAAAGGAAACATACAATCATTATCACACATATCCTTCATACTAAGTAGTAGGTACTTTGGAGGAAACAGTCACACATATTTTGTGTATCTCAGCAATATTTAATTTGTAAAAAGAGCTGCAGCATTATAGCGATAGGGAACGTATGTTTTTTGCCGTCACGGCACCGTAGTAGTGAATCGTCAGGGAAATTGTAAAAGCGCACATTGCGTGTGTCGCCCTTTTATGTCACTCCGTTGCATAAAAGCATGTGAAACCATAAATAATATGTCTAAACATATTTTATGTATGTAATTAGGTAAAGTAAGTAAACGCTAGCAATCACTGTCTATGCACGACACGATCAATGTCATTAAATCAGAACATTGGTGTAAAAATGACATTTGCGGATTTTAACGGATAGATAGCAATATATTGTATAGGGTGGTCCAACCAAAACGCACGATGTTAATAGTGAGTCACACCTTAATGTCAAGTTTTTTGCCCAACTTTATTTGACATTTCTTTGTCTCAGTCTTTGACAAATTCAACCATGGAGAGGTACACAATAAGGAACTCCAGTGAAAAATATTATGGCTTTAAAAAAATATGTTCATATAGACCAATAAATGCTGATTCTGAATATGTAAGTTTTATTTAATAATATTAAACGCAGAGTTTTTAAAATATTATTAAAAAGTCCATTTTTAATCGGGTCGTAAAAATACGCCGTCAAGTCGGCATTATTGAAATTTTAGTGGTGACGTCACTGTTCGACGTGTCGTGACGTCACCGTAAAGTCATTGAATGGGAATGTATGATATGACACAAGCCATCGTATTAATTTATTCGTTTATTCACATACTGTTTATAGAGATTTAGTTGTTGTGTTTATTGAAACATTATTTAGGCCTAAATAATGTTTCAAAAATAAAGGTATCTCTTATTAGTTTATCTCTATTATTTAAAATATTCCAAAACTACTGCACAAAAAATAGTAATGCTATATCTAGGGAGAATACTTCGAACAACGGAATTCAAAATGGCGGTAGTTGATCAGATGATTGCTCGATCCTATAGTAATTTTTCAGGAGTGATGACGTCACACGATTCACCATACATACGGTGGTTTTCGGGGGTCTTGAAAAATTAAAACTTTGACTAATTATTTCTTTATTCGTTTATTTACATACCGTTTATAGAGATTTAGTTATTGTGTAACTATTAAAACTAACTCTAAAAAAAAATACCGTTATTTAAGTTAAATATGGACCATCGGATAGAGGTATGCCATCGAAGCCGTGGCGAGCATTTGGCCGATATTTTGTTTCACACATAATTGTCATAGATCTTTCTATCATAATAAAAAAGATAAGATAATTCTCTGAAAACATTTTGTTTATTTACAATTAACATCGTGCGTTATGGTTGAACCACCCCATACAATATATTACTATATATCTGCTACTTCTAGGGAGAATACTTCGAACAACGAAATTCAAAATGGCGGCAGATGATCAGCTGATTGCCCGATCCTGTAGTAACTTTTCAGGAGTGATGACGTCACACGATTCACCATACATACGGTGGTTTTCGGGGGTCTTGAAAAATTAAAACTTTGACTAATTATTTCTTTATTCGTTTATTTACATACCGTTTATAGAGATTTAGTTATTGTGTTTATTGAAACATTATTTAGGCCTTAATAGTTAAAAAAATAAAGGTATCTCTTATTAGTTTATCTCTATTATTGAAAATATTCCAAAACTACTGCACGAAAAAAATAGTAATGCTACTTCTAGGGAGAATATTTCGAACAACGAAATTCAAAATGGCGGCAGTTGATCGGCTGATTACCCGATCCTGTAGTAACTTTTCAGGAGTGATGACGTCACACGATTCACCATACATACGGTGGTTTTCGGGGATCTTGAAAAATTAAAACTTTGACAAATTATTTTAACTATTAAAACTAACTCTAAATATAAAAATGAAAATGCAATTATTTTAGTTAGAAGGTCATTCATTAAAAAAAATGGACTGGAGTTCTCTATTGAGCAGCGCGTGAAGATTGCGGAAGCGTTTTATGAAAATGGGCGTTGAAATCAAAATGCATATCGTGCACTTCGTGAAGAGAGCTGAAGGATGAGATAATTCGGCGCATCAATGGCACTGAACCTCAATTATACCTCAGCGTCATTGAAAATATGGACCATCAGATAGAGGTATGCCACCGAATCCGTGGCGAGCATTTGGCCGATATTTTGTTTCACTCATAATTGTCATAGATCTTTCTATCATGATAAAAAAATTAAGATAATTCTCTGAAATCTTTTTGTTTTGTTTACAATTAACATCGTGCGTTATGGTTGGACCACCCCATACAATATATTACTATATATCTGTTAAATTCTGGCAAAGAAAATTCGTAAAATGTGTTCAAAGAAGAATGTTTGATGAAAAATATGATGGTGATCGCTGGCATGGGGAAATCTTGAATTAGGTAATCCGACTTTATAGACAGAAAACCCCTTTGGATCATAATATATGTATATATGGAGGTCTCGGATAGTGAAATCGATAACTTTACAATATCGGATCGATTGGCCTAACTACCAACGATTTTATTCCGTTTTCCCGAGCTTGGTCACACTGTTGATAACCAGATCGATATTGATTGGTAATAAATGAGAAATCGATATACGCTGGCAACACTGGTGGATACAGCTGTCTACGATTTTACATTCGTAAATGTCGAACGACTTCATAAAAATTTAAATTACGAAATAAACTGACAATTTCGAATGAAAATACTAACTTTAATATGCATTTGCTCTTTGTTTGTACTTTTTGTGAATAAACGGGGATTCATTAGTTAATGAGGTCTTTAGTCATATTTCAACATGTTCATGGAGTGAGGTGTGTCTAGATCGGATGTCCAGGACACAACCCCAGATTCCTACCCAACCCTTAAACTCTTTTCCTTCCTAGAATTCTCCTCTCCTTCCTTTCCTTAAAAAAACCCTCCACTCAGCATCCCCAAAGATGACATAGGTCCTGAGGGAAATTATTTTCCTCTGGGCCTCCTGGGTGGAGCTCATGAAAAAAATAACGAGTGTGCTTTAGACCTACGACTGAAGTAAAACTTACTTTACTAACTTATATCTCACTCTCAACTTCCGTTCGCCTCGCCCGATCACACTTTTCATAACGCCCTTGTCACGCATTCACCAGCTTACTCCCTAAGTCAAGCGTGCGTAAAGATATTTTACTTAAAAAAAACACTTACGTTTCTCCAAGATCGAACGGAATAAATTGGTGGCGTCTCCGATTTTGAAATCAGATGTAGATAGTAATTTTCCTCATATATTGAACGTCGAATGTGCAAAATTACGGTAAAAGAAATCTCAAAATTTGACTTTTAGGAATATGAAAACGTGCCGGGGTAATTTTTCGAAATCTCATGTAAATAGTCATATTCCTCTTGTTTTGAAGGTTAAGGGCACACAATTTTATCAATCTAGGAATAAAACTGTAGATTTGTGTAAAAATCAAACAAACCAAAATTAATGGATCGGGCTTTTCAAGAATGTTAAAGTCCACAGAGAAAAGAGGGACCCAAAAGTTATTTGTAAACCCAATGCTGTTTCATCCCGATAATGACCCGGTGACCCCATAACGTGGGGTCTACAAGTCTGACTTTAATTTCTGAAACTGTGGAGAAAATATTGGTGAAAATAATCGATTGTTTCATAAGTGTGATATAAGAGATGGATTACAATTATTGAGACATAAAGAAGAAGAAAGAAGCAGAAAAAAATAACATTGAAGCCATTTTAAGACAAAACAGAAATTAATGCTCTTCCATTCTATTCACCATCTACTACACATTTTAAAAACTTTACGACAAATTGTTTCACTGAATTCGAACATTTCGTCAAATTTAAAAGTAAAAATTCAAGATTTATGAAAGTTCCATTCAAGTTCTGTTATTATTTCACCATGGGCAGGTCCCTTCACAGATCTTGGATAGTGACCGAACTTGAATAGAACTTTCACAGAACTTTTATTTTCATTGTGAAATTTGAACGATTGCTCAAATTCTCTGAAACAACTCTGTGTTAGTGTATTCATTTTATTTCATAACATATTTCTCTTGAACACTTTAGGTTTTTATTATCCTAAAAAGCATTTCAGTTTTGAAGATAATATCTTAATATTTGTAGAGCCGAAATGGTAATTTACATGGATTTCCCTTGATAGAAAAAAAAATCGCATAATATGCTTTAAAATGATTAAAAATACATTTTTCCGTTATGTAACATGTTATAGGTATGAAAAATCACATTTAATCTTTAATTGCAACTTAGGCATTAGTCAAGAGATTTTCGTTCTATTTTAAACCAGTGTTTTTTTAAACACTATTTTTGCTAAATTAATCTCGTTTTTAGCGCGCTCACTCTAACATTCGTATTTCATATTTTCCTTCAAACCATCTTCTTCTTCCTTTTGAACGCTTAATACGGAACCTTAACCTTTTATGAATCTGGAGTTTATTACCAGCGAGACCCAGCTTCCCGCATTTCTACCGATTAATTACATATTTTCCTTTCAGTTCAAATTTTAAGTTCTTAAAAAATATATATGTTATTCTTGAGTATAATAACTCTAAATCGCAAAGTATGCTCTGAAAATTATTATAAATACTATACCTACGTAAATTACAAACGTTTTTTCTGTTATTTTACAAGCTACATGTTTGAAAAAATTCACAGTGTTTTTAACTGCTATTTTAGATATTTACCACAAGATTTTTGCTCTCTTTTAAGCGAGTCGTACATTTTCACGTTTTTCGCTTACATATGATCGTTTTTTTTATAAGCGCGTTCCCTCTAACATTCGTATATATATATATCTCTCCTTCCTCTTCTTTTTAAGCGAGCCCTACCGGGCCCACTCATTGTGTTAAAAGGTTCGATAAAGGCTACATGAAACATACATTTATCATTTCTTATTTAGTGACATTTTACGAAGATGTGACGATAAAATGTAAGACGACACAACCCCGGTTCTTGTGACAAATACAATATTTCATAAAAAAGACATTTTTTGCGATTCATAAGCTAATAAAACTTCGAGAGCTTTTTTATTTAATCATCGAACACGCTTTCAGGTTACATCGGAGTTGATCCAATAACATAAAGATTTTTTTGGAACGATTTCGAAACATGTCCCCATGTATCATGATAAATTTATTTGCTATTCAATATTTTTGTTGGGCTCGCGTATTCTTATTTTTACGTAACCATTGAGTGAAATATTGCTATTTTCAGAAAATAATATTTTGCAATTTGCGAGAAATAATATTCTTTTCGAGGACTTAATAAAAATGTGTTTTCTGGTATAAAAACACATTAATTGATTTTTTTCTTAACATGATAATCGGAAAAAGTAAAAGCACATCTTTAGCATCAATGCATGTGTAATTAGTTATATGTCAGATGGTTGTGTGGTAAAATTTACAGCTCAGAATCCAGAGATCACAGATCGAAATCAAAATTTTTATATAATGTATTACGTTCGTCACAGAGATACATATATACAAAAATACTCTGAATAAATGAGAAAAAAAAATTAACGTTGTGGTAAGAATGATATCAAATTTTAAATTACCATGTAGAATCTTTCTTCTTTGCCACAACCAAAATCAATGTCAATTAGCGTCCACTAAAAAACTCTGAAACTTTCCATGTTCCCTTAAAAAGATCAAATTTATGCTTCTCTCAACCATCTACGAATGTGGCCGGATTCTGGATATATTTAGCGATAGCCCTCGGAACTTGACAAAATTTGTTTAGTCGCTTAATGACTTCACCTGACTTGACTCAAGCTGTATGGTATTTTGTTGTTTGTTGTTGACATTTATCAAACATATCATTTTATTTTCGTTATTTGTTTTTGCGTGTTATGCCATGTTGCGCTACCTCCTTCTTTAGCCAACGTTTCGGACAGCGTTGCAGTGTCCATCATGAGGGCAGATCCGGCAGATCATAACACCCCAAAAACAAATAACGAAAATACTTTTGGCCGTGAAAATCTTAAAACTTATATTGTTGGTACTTATTATTTGTACTTTTTATGTTAACCCTCTGTTTGTTGCATATGTTAATAAAATAAAATGTAGATAGATTACCGCTTTAAACTAAAATTGGAAATCGTGCCTTAACTCATATGCAATGTTTAGTTTCCAGATCTGGCGCCTAAGCAGCTGCCATCAACAACGCATTTGTATCAATTTTCATGTAATGTTAGAACTGTCGTATTTCTACAATAGTCAACGTAACACATGTTAAAGTATAAAGTCTTGATCTTCTTAACGGAAACGTGTAACGTTACTCCTGAACCTTATTCTTGAATTACTCGTTCTCCTCGTTCATTTTCCAATCTAGTTTACAATGGTTTAACTTGCTCCGAGCAGGGAACTCTAACAAACAACAAAAAATAATGAAGTTTCTTTTTTGATCTCGATTTCTTTGATCACAAGAGAAAACATAACAATGACTTTATACACATCAGTTGGGATGGAAATCCAAAAATCTTATCTAAGCAACGGCTTTCTGCAAAATCTTCACATATTTCGAATAGTTTCTTGTGTGCTAAGTGATTGTGCTAGAAGAATCATATCATCTGCGTAATTAATATGCACATACTCCTTGAACATGGCAACCTATTTTTGTGTTATTAAACCTTTGAATTGTATATGCTGAAGATATCTGGAGGCATGCTTCCTCCTTGCCTTACGTCACTTTTTAAATCCAGACCACTTCAAGACATTTTCTCGTTGCTTGTGCCAAATTAAAAGAATCGCAAGGATTTGCTTTAGATCAGGGAACTTCTGGTCTCGACCCCATTTTATAGAACTCAAATGACCGCGACCCCTACAAGGGGAGGGGGGGAGGGAAAATTGTAGGTGTAAGGAAAACACATAAAAAATAGATTTTTCAATATACCCACTTAAATTTTCACATATTGTAAAAAGAATGTTTAACACGATGTTTGACATTTTGCTATTTTAATAAGCTTCGATATTCGCGGTTGAATTATGTCATTCTATTCTGGACTATCAATTAGTTTTTTGTTTTGAATTTCCACTCTTACAGAGATATGTGAATGAATAATAAAATAAAATATGTAGAAGTGAAAGAAGAATAAAACTGTGGTAGGTATTAAGACTCTAAAAGTTAGCATGGTAATTTTTGGATATTGCTGAAACATGGCGCACGAGAATTGAAACAGATTATTTTAAACATATATGTTACTAAGTAATCGTTCGATTAAGAAAAATTATATCCTTCAAATCTTTCTTTGCCCGGCGACCCCACAGTCGCGCCCCTTTAGTTGGGAACCCTTTAGGGGTTGTCTTAATCACACTTTTCTAACAGAATTTAAATTACTCGAATCCTTACACATCAATCTGTCTCTTGATGAATCACATTTAGGAAGATCAAATCCTTGTACTACTGTACCACCCACCATTAAATATTGCTTTTACTTTCCTAAATACACCCAGAATGTATTATATGTTAATATCAAAATATTTTTCAGGATTAAATAACATGTGTTCACAATTATGGCCTCTGCGTACGAACTCTATGTAAAATTACTTTAAATAGACAATAAACAGTGTTAATTTCAAGCGACCTCCCAGGTAAGTATGGTCCTGTATTCATTAATTTTTAGGCAGCATCGCGTTCATTGGTCAAATCATTGTACATATATTTTCGTATCGGTGATCAATAAACCGGAGGATGCAATTTTTAGCCATTAGTTGTTTTTAGTTGTTTGTCTGACTTGCAGTTTTTCTACATTTTAAAAATGTATTATAAGTTTGTACAGCGCCCTTCAGGTGATTTTTCACAAAAACGGCGCTATTTAAATTATCCAAATATCATTATTATTATTTAGATTATAACAACAAACTACCTTGAACAATTTGGAATAGTAAATGGCCAAAGATTCAAAAGATTTGAAACCTATATCCCATCTGATAAATAATCCAATGGGAGATTGGTGAAATAAGTGACAACAGAAGTCTCATAACTTCGAAACTTGCTTGAATTATTCTGCTGAAAGTTATTGGCTGATCTGCGAGATGAAAAACGCTCTGATAAAAGCCAATTTCCGACAGGAAAGGGTTTCAGAGGAAGCATAAGACCAGCGAGTTACTTCAGACATAATGAGAACCTGGGGATTGTTAAGATATACTCGTATGTTTATACACCCACCGAAGGCAATAAACGCACGACACACACGTTAAATTAAGTTGTTTCTAACAAATATTATTAATTTATATTTAACATTTTTATCATAACTTTTGTGTAACTTCCTTAAAAATTAGTTATATTGTCCTGCTACCTGGTTTTGTCAAAAATTTTGTTTTCTTTGTACATTATTTTTCCTCGGTGACTTCTATATAATGATTAAATGAAGGAAGGAAATTTAATGAACGATTGAACGAAAAATTTCTTTGTTTTAAGCACCTAACTATAATTTATACATCGTGCCATAGGGCCTTCGTGGTCGAGGGGCAAGGTCAAGCAAGGGCAAGGACTCTCGGCTAGCTATCCGGAAGTCGCGGGTTCAAATCTCTTTTATTTTATTGATTTATGCTTTAACAATTGATTGATTCAAAATAAGGTATATTTACGGTACGTACCAGGGTGGAAGATACTCGAGTATCGCCCTAGTGTAAGACCACCAATCGGAAATGAAACGTTGCTTAAAATTGCTTTTGGTGACTAGATCTGATAATTACCTTCAGCCTCACAGCATACTCCAATTGGGGATATCAAAGTCTCACGGGAGCGGTTAGGACTCTTGTGAGGTATAAGGCAAAAAAAAAATTCGGCTATGTATTGGTTAATTTTTAATGTGAATATCGCTCAAGGGTCCCAACTGCTCCAACTCCAGCCAGTGAGATTATGGTATACCCAATTAGAGTAGGTATGTTGTGAGGCTGAAGGTAATGGGGGGGAGGGGAAAAAGAAGATGGGAAGAACCTGATTATTCCGATCTAGTCACCAAATACGCCTAAAACAATTCAAGCAATGCTACAATTCTAAATTATGGTCTTACACCAGGGCGATACTAACCGTAGCTTCCACTCTGGAACGTACCGCAAATATACCACATTTAATGTGTGAAACTAATTTGGGATGCGGGAATGCGTACCGCCGCCCCGGGAACCTTTATTGAATAAGCAACGGTAGGTCACGACAAGTGGTTCGCTACGTTTGATGGTTTAGCAAGGGTGCCCGGGTTCATGGGGTGAGGTTTGTCTATGTCTTGGAGGCGGATGACCAGGACACACTGAACCCTAGATTCCTACCCACCCCTTAAACCCTTTTCCTTCCCAGAACTCTCATCTCCTTCCCTTAAAAAAACCCTCCACACAGCATCCCCAAAGATGACGTAGGGAAAACATTTTCCTCAGGACCTCCTGCTCATGTAAAAAAAAAAAAGTTTTGAAATCTAATAATTTTTATTAATTTACTGGTGCACGCCGGGATTTAAACCTACGTCTTCCGGATTGCTAGTCGAGAGCCTTAGAAAACTTTGATCATTTCATGACTCCAGAGGTATCCTATCAATATCAATTTTGACCAGAAAAAAAATGAAATAATTATTTAATATTCAAATTTATTATGTAATTATTATATTTTGTATAATTAAAAGCTATGCCTACAAACGAACGAACGGTATTCAAGGTTTTCCAGTTTAAATGTTTTTTTTTTCAGTACATAAAACTATTAATTTGTTCCACAGTACAATATGCATAATATACATGTTTAATAATTATAATCGGTGATAACAGTACCTACACTGCTAATGAAGAACAGAAAAACTTGGCAGAAAGTCGTAAAACAATTTTTTGACACTATCGCGAATACCTTCAAATAATTTAAAGGTATATCTAAAGACGTGCTGCGTAAGAAACGGTTTCGTTACCAAAATAAAATAGGACAGCCTTATCTTGAAAAATGTTGTAAACACTTCTAAATCAATGCAGAACCCCGCACTTATAATATTTCTAATAATTTACAAATTAACATTAATCAGGATAGTGTTTCAAAGAACATTAAAAGGCAGTGAAGTTATTAATTATCAGAACTTCATTTTACATGAAATTTCAAAGCGGGATATCCATCATATACATGACAAGTTAATTAAAATACTGGAAAATTGTTTACCTTCTAAGTTTTAAACTCCAAACACCACCGCTAGTGAAAAAAGATGCTGTCTTATATCTTCTTTATGAACGGCAAACAGTCACTAAGCACTAGGATTTCTTTTAAAGAAATGAACACCCACCTGTTAACGGAACAACCACAATTGACGAAAACACGATATTTAACTGCCCTTAGAACGAAAGAAGGGAAACTGTCGACAATGCGCGCGACCGTGCCTTCCGGCGGCCGAAGGAAAACTGACTGCAAAGTATGGAAACTCGAGCGCCTGGGTACTACTAGATTTTCGCGACCTCCTGCTCTCGTCTCTACTCCTGGTTGAAATTTTCGTCAATTGAAAAGTTTATCGGGAATTTTACATACCAAATGACAAAATCAATGATGAAGAAAATGGGACGTTAATTAATCTCTCATTTCAATCTTAATTCTGGTTAAAACTGATAAGTTTTCACAATTCACCGGTGTTAAGGAATTTTTTTGAAGTGAAAATTTTTTTAGCACCGTTCTGATTTGAAACTCGATGAAACGAGAGAGCGACACTGAAAAGAGACAAACACATATATCTATAGGATTTAGCCTGCGAGAGAATGAGATAGAATGATCGGTCTCCTCTTTGTGCGGTGCTTCGTGGCCTCCCCATTATTGTCTACTTTAGTTTTCTGAAGGTTTCACTTCTACCGCGTGTTCACTACACATATTTTTTTTTCATCTCTGCAGATATTGACATTTAAGTGTGTAAGAAAGAGTACGAGGAAAAGAATTTCCAATTCCAAGTTCCATACAAAATGTATGAGGAGACAAATCCAACAAATAAAATATCATAAAAATCGGTCCAGCCGTTCTTGAGTTATAAATGGTGTAACTAACCCGACTTTGTTTTATATATTCAGATAATAACAGAAGAGCTTCATGTTGCGAACGAGTTTCATGTTAACACTGTTCACCATTTGAGGATTTTACTGAGACAAATAAACAGATTTTCTGATTTATGAAAAAGTTTTTTTGAATAGATAATAAGTAACTACTTTCGTTTTTCTTATTTAACATATAATATTATATAATTTTTAAGCTTTCAAAATATTTCATTACGTAAACGCAATTCTGTTCAGCTCTAGACACGATTAACATATTGAGCTACGGGACTTCTTTACATAGTACGAAATGAAGTTGCTCCCGCTGTCTGTGTGCTTAGATCTTTTAAACTAATTTCACCAATAGATAGAGCGATTCATGAGGAAATTTTTTCGGTATATAATTTGTCAAGATTTTGTGTAAATTTGTTGAAATAGGGCTGGCAAGCGGGCAGCGGGCAGTAGGCGGTGTGGATTTGATTTAACAGATGGCGTTGGTTATAAAAATTGGGTGATGGCGTGGCGTTGTGTTTCATTAACCACAGCAACGTGTTTCCGGGTCTGCTAGTTGATTATAAAATGAAAATGTATTTAGTTACCCAGTTCAATAGATAGCTAATCGTCCCTTTGGTTGGACAGAGTTTTAACTCCGCTTTACCTTGTTCAGAGATATGAGGTGTCAATGTTTGCAAAAACGACTCTAGGTAATCTATTGACCGATTTATGATTTTGAAGTTGAATTTTGTGGAAAGTATATTATTTAAACATATTTTAAAGGAAAATTCTTAATTACGACGCATTTAGAACATCATGACGGGGGAAGAGGGAAGGCAGAAAAGGTGGAGTGGAACGCGAGAGGGGAAGGGGCGCGGGAGAGGAGGGGGAACGGGACGAATGGGAAAGGACACGCGGGGATAAACAATTGTATCAAAATGCATTACAGTAAGTGATATGTTTTTGAAATATTATTACTTATTCCAGTTCGAATTGAATATTCATACCTAAGACAGGACAACGTCTGTCGGGTCAGCTATAGTTTCATATAAAATATCGAATTTGGTGGTGTCTGTGTGAAGTGTAACTTGGGTTCAATGAAGAAGTGGGATTTGCTTTGAATTTTAATATTAGAATTAATTGTTTTAACGATTCAATTCAACGACAAAGTGGGTTCCAAAATAATTTGAAATAGAAGAAGCAGGAAGAGACAAGAAGGGACAATGGAAGCAAAGAAGAGATAAGAAGAACCAAGCAGGACCAAGCGGAGCCAAGAAGAGTCCAGAAGATCCAAGAAAAGGCGAGAAGATTCAAGAAGAAACAAGAAGAGCCAAGAAGAGACTAGAAGATCCTAGAAGAGCCATGAAGAGACAAGAAGATCCTAGAAGAGACAAAATGCAAGATCCGAGATGAGCCGAGAAGAGGCAGGAAGAACGAAGATAAAAACAAAGAAAAAATTATAACGCTCAATCCATTCCTTTATTCCTGACCATCCTAAATTCCAATATTGGCTTATTAGGTTGCCATGTATACCGGTCGATTAAACTCCAACCTCCTTCCTATCCTCAGAGCATGTGTTCCAAGTCCTAACAAATCAGTGCCCCCTGGTGTACCGGTCTCACCGGGACAGGAGTGCTCCTGGTAGGGGTGGTACAATCGTATCGTATCGTATCGTGTATACTAACGGTGTTCATTGGAAAGGCCTGATTGGTGTTTAAGGCGATGATTCCAATACAAACATATTTTTTTATAAATTCTTTTAGTTTCATAAATCCTACAAAATATCACATGAGTCTGCACCAGTATAATGTAAAAACTCACTTTTCGACTTTAAACATTTTCTGAATTTTGATGAAATAGGTTATAAATGAAGCGAACTGTAACATTTATATTTATTATTTTTTCTCGAGTCTTGATTTCATCACTCAACACATTTGCAATAATCTTGCACGCCGGGGCCATGAATCGCTATATTTACGTATAGTTCTGCTGGGCACGTATCCGTGCAAAATGTTGGCTTGCTCGTTAGTAATAATAATCGACCTGCATTCCTTAAACGCCAGAAGCAAAAAAAAATCTGTACATGAGGTGAACTTAAGGCCAATTTGTTATCACGCTTATCTTTAATAATTTTTTTGTTGACAAATGTTTAAGGATTTTAATTTGATATATTGCTTCTGTTTAATTTAGAATAAGGTCATTAAATTTTACGCTGCTGCGTGATATTATTACTTAAACAATTTCAATAATTTTAAAGGAATGTAAAATTGAAGAAGATACGGACAATAAAAGGATAAAGCTAGTCACAACATGAGATATAACTAGGGATGCAAGGTTTTCAAAAATATCGGTATATATATCGAATTAAGTCGATATCGATATATCGATATTTTTTTCTTTTTTAAAAGCTTATAGAAATCAATGTAGTTTTAGTTATATGAAACTTTTATCGATTATGTATGCATGTATTTTTTTATTCTTATCTATGTGAATAATCACAATTTTTGGATAGGTATGTAATTTTTTGTCAGTAATTTATTTAAAACAAAATTATTCCATAATTTTGTACCAGCTATCGAACTTAAAAATAGTAACTTTGAGAGTCTGCTTCCTTGTAGCCGGTTTCTGCTTGAGTTATAGTGGCTCCTGACTTTGAAAAAAAGACGTTCAGAATGAACACTTGTTGCCCCAATTGGTAGATGACTCATTGCCACTTTAAAAAGATTGGGATTCACACCTTGCATCTCTTGCCATATTTCAAGAATGTTTACTATTAGAGTATTTACAAGAGTAGAAATATATAATAAAAGTTTTCAACTAGCAATAATCGCACCTCGGATAAACCTCATTGGTTACGATATCGCCACTGCGCAAAGTTAAAAAAGTTAAAAATTAAAGTTACCAAATTTCTTGGGTATTTTAATGTGGGTGGGTTTTTCGATATTTCGATACAATATATTGAGTTTTTAGATATTGATATATATGATGCATACTCCAAAATGTAAAAAAAAATTGGACAATTGAGTCATAAATATCTCGGAGCAAAATTTTTTAATTCATTACCAGAAAAAATTAGAAACATGAATACCAATATAAAAAATTTTAAAACTCACCTTAATACTGAAAACTTAAGCTGAATGATATAAAAAAAGCAGTACAATAACACCCCCCCATACACACAAGCCTTGCTTAATTATGGGGGTACATCAAATATTCTACTATGTAATTAATTACTGTATAAAAATTATTTGTAATTTATGTACCTTCTATTACTAATAAAAAAAAATTTAAAAAATTTAAAAAAAAAATGATATATCGATATCGATCATCATCATCATCTGTGGCTCTACAACCCAGGTCGGGTCTTGGCCTCCAGCAGAGCCTGCCTCCATGACTGTCGGTGTTGTGCTGCGTTGCGCCAGTTTCGGATGCCGATGGTGCTTGCATCCTTCACCACTCCATCCAGCCATCGAAGCTTTGGTCTTCCAACTCTTCTCCGACCCCCAGGTGCACCATCCATAATTCGCTTTGGGATATCTCCTTCGCTCATTCTCTGGATATGTCCAGCCCACCTGAGTCTTCCAGTTTTGATTGCCTTGGAGATATTAGGATATCGATAAATATCGATATTTTTAGGGGTCGATATATCGATATTTATCGGTTTTCAGATATATCGTTGCATCCTTAGATCCTCATTGGGAATGTATGGCAAACAAGCAATTTGGTTGTAAAGGTCAACCCTCATAACTGTTTTAAATCATTAAGAAGATTAACAACTTCTATAAATAATTAATCAAATTAATATTAATAAAAGGAACCTTTTGCATAGATACTTGTCGTATGAATACTAGTTTTTTCAAAACCAACAACTTCGAAATATCACGATTATATAATAAATACTGTGATCGTCAAGACTTGGTTATATTTTAGAATTCAATAACTACCTTCAGAATGAACTTATACTTGCATATACCTGACGATCTCCTCACTTGAACCACTTTTTTTTTTTTTTTTTTTTTTTTTTCATATATTTTTTATTAGTAACAGATATTTGGGTTTTTTTTGGCTACCACACTAGGCTAAGCCCGTGTTGTGGTAGTCGTACATTTAATATTTTAACATTTCAAAAAATATTAAGAAATACTTAAAACTAAAGAGAAAAAAAAAGACCATATTTTAAAGAAAATTAAAAATGAAAATTCAAATTCAAATTTTGAAATACAAAAATTAATAATAAAAATTAAATGTTAAGAACTCAAGTGTTCTGTATAAATTAAAACATATAATTATATAAATCAAAATTAAAAACATATAAATTTAGTTAAAAACTAAGAGAGAAAAATAACAACATTTTAAAGTAAAATAGAAATACAAATGGAAATTAAAATTTTGAAATGCAAAAATTAATAATTAAAATGTAGTGTTAGAACTCATGAATTCTTTAAAGTGCGTTCGTCCCCTTTCAAAAATCCAATGTTGTACACATGTTATAAAAAGAGAATTAGAATTACTTGACTTATATATTTACTTATATATACTAGAGCATTATATATTTTAGGAGCGATGAACCAGAATTGTCGTTGAGCGAATGAGGTGTTAGTTTTTGGGACCACGCAACCCAGGTTTGATGAAAAGCGGGTGTGTGCTTGATGTTGTGGAGCAATTAGTAGATTATTTTTTCGTATATAACAAATGCTTGTTTTAGTAAATAGCTGTCGAATATCTAAGGTTGATAATTATGGTATATATAATTACTTTGTAATTATGGTATCATTCACCTACTTATGCAATGGCTCTGTGTGAATATGTATGTATGTGCATGTGCGTGTCAACATATACGCATACAGCGTGCACACGTATGCATGTATACAAATATAGATGTGTGTATTTACTAACATTTGATTTTGATCCTCCTTGTTTTATGTAAATGTAATTTAATATATTATTATTGTAACTTATCATTACAGAAAGAATGTTAACATGAATATTGTGCTCATCTATAATTAATATAACCATGTATCATCATCATTATCATTACATAGTATAAAATGAAGTCGCTCAAAACGTATGTGCGCATAGATCTTTTAAACTATGCGACGGATTTTCATGCGGTTTTCCCCAATAGATAGAGTGATTCAAGAGGAAGGTTTATATGTATAGTACATGCTCATTATAGTAGATAAAAGCCGAGAAATTCAAATATTCAATTCAGGCCGCCGGCAGCTGGCAGCGGGCAGCTGGCAAGCGGATAGTATGGATTTTATAAAGGTTGGGTAATGGCGTTGTGTTTCGTTAGCCACAGCAACGTGTCTCCGGGCCTGCTAGTAAATAATAAATGTAAATTACTTTAAAAATTATGTGATGTATTCTATTGGCGAACAATTAAATAAATATAAAAATTTTATTAAAAAAAAAAATTTTAAATTCACCGTTCAAAAATTATCTCCTGCAATAACTCTAATAATTTGGGTGGCGGGTATGGGTACAGCTACTTCTGGGAACCATTTATTGGATGACCAACACATCTGCCATAGGTCTCGCTATGTTTGGTGTCTTAGCAGGGGTGCCCGGGTTTATGGCGTGAGGTTTGTACAGGTCTTGGCGGCGGATGCGTTTGCCCACCTGCTGCGTGGCAAGAGAGACACTGATTGAGAGAGGCCTTTTGACCTTCCCAGCCGGACTCGCCTTGCAGCGCAGATGGAGGTATGGATTCATACGTCCATCACTCCCGGACACACTGACCCTCAGATTCCTACCCACCCCTCATACCTTTTACCTTCCCAGAACATATCTATTTATTTATTTATTTATTTATTTATTTAATACAAACGGCATAAGTATGCCATAAACACTAATTACATGTCACAAATTCATATTCAAAATATCAGTAATGATAAAACAGTGTATGTATAACAGTTAGTTGTGACGATACATTGGGAAGTGACAACAGAGATACCTTTACATGCAAAAATCTATAACACAAATAAAATTAGTAGTGATTTAAAAAATATGATAGCATAGCCTTCTTGTACCCTTGTTCCGTGCAGTTAAATAGATCTATCCCATCTGCATATCTATTAGTAACTTCATGTAACCTAGGTAAAAGTGAGTGTTTCGTATACTCAGTCCGATTATTGTTACATTTAAAAAGGATTTTAGAACGAGTGGTTCTCGTGGGAATATGAAATTCAATGAGCTTATTTAAATCAGGACTGTCTATGCTACCATTTACAATTTTGAACATAAATATTAAGTCGGATATAATTCTTCGATCTGAGAGTCTTAATAAATTTAATTCTTTCATCAAGTAATTATAATTTATGTTTTCAATGGGAATACCGAGGTTAAAATTAATGTGTCTTAAGAATTTGTGTTGAATTTTTTCGATTGAATCTGAATGTATTTTAAAATGGGGGGACCAGATCGAGGAGTTATATTCGACTTGACTACGTACTAAGGATGTATACAAAATTTTTAAAGTTGAAATATTCCTGAAACCTCTGGAATTTCTAAGAACGAAGCCAAGCATTTTGATACCTTTATTATAGATTGAGTTTATATGGGATATAAAGTTTAATTTAGAGTCGAAAGTTATGCCCAGGTCATTAATTTCTTCGACAGAGGTAAGGGTAGAGTTGTTAAGTTCATATGGATGAATAATTGGTTGACTTATTCTGTAAAAACTTATTGAATAACACTTATTTATGTTCAGATAAAGTTTGTTAAGTGAACACTAACTAATTAATTTGTTTAAATTATTTTGTAGACAGGCACAATCTTCAGCGGTTTTGATGATTTTAAATAAATATCCTTCCCTTCCTTAAAAAAGACCCTCCACACAGCATCCCCTAAGATGACATAGGTCCTAAGGGAAATTATTTTCCGCAGGGCCTCCTGTGTGGAGCCAATGTAAAAAAAAAACTCCACCAAACTTGTACAAAACGTGGTAGCAAATTCGCGTAATTTATGTAATAGAACAAGAAGGAAACAGATTTGGCCCGACGGCAATACTTATCAGAAGTCGAGCGAAGTCAACGTCAAGACAGGGCAATACGTCGTCAAGAATAGGCAATACCCAACAATCTTGCGCAATCTTAACCGACAATACTAAAATCTTGGCGGAAATATCTTGTCGACAATGAATTTGAGAAAAGTTGGTAGTTCACTAAAGGCCTACAGAAATATTTTTTATATCATCATTTTCGAATATGTATTAAGTACCTTCTCTTTTACACGGTTTAGTGAGATTTTTACTCCATCGTAAAAGACATTTTTTAAATCATGTTCAGATCATTGTACGCGAAAAGAAGAATTGAGATGAAGAGAATGACATGCGAAATGATAACAAGCCGTTTTATAAACAAAAATTAGAAAGCTGACGTGGCCACAGACAAAAGAGATTAAAGACATGCAATTCATTGCAATATTTTAGTAAGAGGAGGCATAGACCTGAAAGTTTAAGGTAAGAGGCTCTACACATCGAGATTAGATAAATGAGAAAATAAAAAAAGTTCAGTGCTAAATGAAGTTAAATTTGAAATATGACAATCACAACGCACAACATCCAACATACTGCAGATCGCTAACGTACAAATAATCGTTGACTTTGAATATAATGAAGAACACTTAGTCATTGTGGACTGTTATTTAATCGTTGGCGATCTGCAGCCATGCTAGCGAGCGATGAGAAGTTACTGAAAGTTATCGACACAATCCTTATCGATTGACCGTGCTGGAAGTCCTGAAGTCGTAAACGCGATCAATTCAAAATATTTTTTATACAAATAAGGAAGTGTGACTTTTATTATTTATTTAATCAATTTGATAGCCTTCTTTTACATTTAACTAACTGAAAAAATCTGCGTAAAGCCCTAGTTACGCAGATTTTTCGAAATCAGTAATTTCCCTATCATTTTTAACCGTCCAGTGTGCAAAATTACATTAAGAACTATCAAAATTCTGCTTTAAGCGGTGGATGGTTTTTCGAAACTTCGTGTAAAAACCTTTCGAATTTTTCGTTATTTGTTTTTGGCGTGTTATGCCGTGTTGCGCTACTTCCTTCTTTAGCCAACGTTTCGGACAGCGTTGCAGTATCCATCCTCAGGGCAGATCCGGTAGATGTAGACCTTTCTCTTATTTTTAAAAGTCAAGTGTGCAAAATTTCAACAATCTTGGAATGAAACTGAAGATTTGCATAAAAAACAAAGCCAAACCACCACAGATACTCTTTGCACAATTCGCTGAAATCCTTTACACAGAATTTTTCAAAATCTTCTCAAATGTATACAGTGACCTTTCCGTTGTTTTATAAGTCAAGTGTGCAAAATTCTATCAATGTCGGAAAAAACCTTATAGCAGGACGCGTCTATGCTCTTTTATAATAATTTGCTATAATCCTAAAATAATGTTGTCGCGAAATAATGTTATTGCGAATCGGTACTATAAAATATGTACTGTAAAATATCACATCTAATAATACGCAATATTCAAAGAACAATGAAATATTAACATGGCAATATAAAGGCAATTACTAATTATTCGCTAATTAAGTTATGAGGCGTATCACATAAAACGGGATTGAAAGTTTCTTATCTGCATTATGAAAATAAACACATACGTGGCGGCTCAATATCACAATTATTGTTTTCATTACAAACTAGCTGGTTCCCGGCATGCGTTGCTATGCCATTTAATAAAGAAATGGTTTCTCCTTGCGTATCCTTTGCAATTCGTCCCGTTCCCCTTCCGCCTCCCCTCCCCCCTCCCGGGTTCCCCTCTACCTCCCTCCAACGGACCCCCTACCCGAGTTCGAGAAATTTTTTATTTGAACCACACCCGACACCGAGGCTGGGCGGAAGACGAAGCAACGCGACGATGGTAACCCGATAAAACCGAACGGTGACAAAATGGACCACTTTTGAAAAGTTATATTAAGTCATGAAGAAAAGTGTAACAAACTAGTTTAGTCTTAGACTAGATTTTTTGGTGACTTAAAATTATCACTTTTCAAAAGATTTCTGATATGTTCCACTATTTTATTATTTTTTTTCCACATGATTCAATTTATATATCATAAATATGTGTGATATTTTTTTATCTCACAGTTATGGTAGGTACTCAAGAGCAAACAATTATTCGACAAAGGATTACGAAATCTGAAAATCAATCGAAAATCCAACAAAAAGAGCAAAAAAAGTTAATGCCATTCTGGCCTCTAACATAAATGCACTTTTCTATGATTTTTCTAGTGCGCACCCGTGATAAACAGATTACAAAAATAGCAGCAAAAACACCACCAAATCTCTAAAAAATAAATTCGCATAACCAAAAATCGAACCACAAAAGGTTATTCGTTGGAATAGGTTATCAATTCAATAATATTAACTTCAAGTTACACATACTTATTCAACACATTGACTACACATCTTTACTAAATACACTTAAATTGCATTCCCTAGAAAACAGAAGAAAAATAAACGATCTAACTTTTTTGTTTAAAATTATTCACTCCGAATTAGATTGTTGCGAACTCCTGCATCTCATTGATTTTAACCAATCAACACCTTACCAAAATATGAGCAGATTCTTGAAGTGATAATAAAAGAACAAATTTTACAATACCTAGATAAACACAATATTCTATGCCAAAGAGCAATCAGGATTCAGATCTAATAACTCGTGTGAAACAGCATTAAACGTAATTTTCGAAGAATGGAAGGAAGGAATGAATAGTAATAAATTTATCTTAGCAATATTTTTAGACTTTCAAAGGGCATTCGAAACTATAGATCGAGAAATCTTAATAAGAAAACTTAAAGAAATTGGTTTCTCATCTATAGCCATTAAATTAATAGAAGAGTATTTGAAAGACAGAAAACAGGTAACAAAAATAAATAATCAATTCTCAAAACCAATGGAAAATAAATTAGGAGTACCGCAGGGATCGGTCCTTGGACCCCTATTGTTCATACTCTATATTAATGACATGGTGAAAATATTTTCAAAATGCAAAGTACGACTTTTTGCCGATGATACACTTATATACTTAATTGGTGATAACTATGAAGAACTAATAAATATTTTAAATAATGAACTAGATGATGTATCAAGATGGCTAAAAATAAATAAGCTTAAATTAAATACAAAAAAAAACAAAATGTATGGTGATTGGATATAAGAAGACATCCAGTGAAAGCAAAATTAAAATTGATGGTGAAATTATTGAAAATGTTTCTGAAATGAAATACTTAGGAGTCATATTAGATTCCAAACTAAACTTCAATAGACATGCCGAATATACCCACAAGAAAATTGGCAAAAAGATATCTTTTTTGGGAAGAATTCGGCCGAAAATTTCCAGAAAAACCGCCATCACCATTTACAATTCAATTATTGCTCCACACTTCAACTACTGTTCAAGTATCCTTTTCCTTTGTAATGAAAGAGAACAGAATAAATTTCAAATTCTCCAAAACAGACCAATGCGAATAATACTCCGAAGAAATAGATTTTCAAAAATAATTAAAATGCTAAAGGAACTTAATTGGTTAACAGTGAAACAAATACTGACCTTGAACACGTTGATATTTATTCACAAAATATTAAACAACATGTTACCAAAATACTTCACAAATAAAATCGTATACAATAAGGACATTCACAGACATTACACGAGGACTTGCAAGGAAATAAGATTAAACAAAAAGGACAAAACGAATACGCAAAACAGTCTGCTATACAAAGGAATTAAGTTATATAACACACTACCAGAAACTCTTAAGTCCTCACCAATTGAAAAGTTCAAGATGGATTGTAGGAGCTACATAAAACAAAAACAAAAAATTTTGTGATTTCAAAAATTTTGTGAATTTAAAATATTATAATTAAAAAAAAAAAAAAAAAAAAAAACTGCAATATGAAATATTATAATCAATTAGAAATTTGTAAACTTAAATGTACAAATTACTAAAATAAAATTCAAATAAAAAAAAATAAAAAAATAAAGTACCTAATCGAGAAACAATGCAAAACGTATTATTCTGCAACAATAATTCTGTAACCAACTACCACACACATGCACCAATTTCTCGACTACACACACTAGGGAACAAATTCACCTCAAATATCGATGTATTTAATACAAGTTTACGTTTATTCAAGAAATATCTGAACAATATTTTTATGTAGAATATTCTGATATCTAAGGAGCATCACATAGGGTCTATTGCATAATATATTTGTGTATTTCTATATTAATCTACAATGTAAAAACTTGTTACCGTTTTCTTTTTATGTATCTTGCATTTTGTCATGTATTATTCATCACATTTAAGCAGTCACCTGTAAATTTTGTAATTATTAACATACCTAGTAGTTTATTTCTATGCCATTTACAACTCTCTTTATTGTAATGCACTATCTTTCCTTAAATTTATCTGTATACCTACCTTTCATATGATGTTTACTAGTTATATTTTTATAGTTTATCTTTTTTTATTTAAAAACTGTCTCTGTATTATAAACTTGTCATGTAAGAGCCCATCAGGGCGTTGAAAATTAATAAATCAAATAAATAAATATTTTATTTCGTATTTGTAAAAAGCATTAACTTTGTGGCTCGCCATAATTTACAATATAAAACACATATAAATTTGTTGTAGACCACTTTTATTTTATACACACTCTACCGGTTTCGGAAGCACCCTTCCTTCGTCAGGAGAATATTATAACTAAACTATGATACAGAATGTTGACAGATATACAAATCAGGTGTTTGAGTGGGAGGTAGGCAAAGGGGTGGGGGTAATTAGGGGATTTCCGGAAAGAACAGAGCGGTTAATTGGAAAAATATTTAAATAATGGTTATTCCGCAGATTTAATTGATAAAATCCTAAATAACAAACTTAAACTCATCTCAACTAATTCATTTTTATTTGGTACGCCTGAAAATAATAATAAAGTAATAAATCCCGCTCAATGGCGCAGAATCTTATATATATCCAACTTTTCCTCACTTAGTACAAAAAACTTGCCTGCCCACATTAAGCCCGCGTTCTATACTGATAACAACTTAGATAATTAAGATAGAGATCATAAATTAAGCCACTCAGGCATTTACCAACTATGTTGCAATGATTGTCCTTCGTTCTACATAGGTAAGACAACTAGAAATATAAATATCAGAATCACAGAACATTTAAGATGCTTAAATAATAATAATTTTTCAGAGTTTGCTAATCACCTAATTTCCACAGATCACACTTATAATAAGGACACAGGGGTTAAAATTCTTCACCGTAATAATAAAAGCAAAAAATTAGATAATTTAGAAGCACTAGAAATCAGAAAATCCCTAAATAATAATGCTAGTATTTTAAATAACCAAATTAACTTATATTTCAGTCCCATTCTAAATATTTTTCCAATTAACCGCTCTGTTCTTTCCGGAAATCCCCTAATTACCCCCATCCCTTTACCTACCTCCCACTCAAACACCTGATTTGTATATCTGTCAACATTCTGTATCATAGTTTAGTTATAATATTCTCCTGACGAAGGAAGGGTGCTTCCGAAACCGGTAGAGTGTGTATAAAATAAAAGTGGTCTACAACAAATTTATATGTGTTTTATATTGTAAAATATTTTATTGCCTAAGGTTTGTTTTGAACTTTTTATAAACGTTTATTAACGGTTTGTTTGTTGATATGGGTTAATGCAGTACGGAATTAAAGCATTCTGGTTATTAGTTCTGTTTGATGCATCCAAACATTTGAACATTGCATTGTTGTCCTACGCTATTTATAACACGTTTATTAGTTTTATAAAATGAAATATCCACAGAAACTGTATGGTGAAAAGCTATATTGACCTAGAAAACAGAAACGCTAGCTATTTTAACATATATTCAATTGTGAAATAATGTAAATATAGGGCAACCACATTGTGTTTTCATTCGCTAACCGACCGCCTAGCGAACACTTGTAAGTTGTTTATTGTGGTTCCGCGATCCATCATTTACTAATCAGATATAAATTTATTCAGCCTTACTAATAAAAAAACACCCAATCGTTAAATAGTGTTTTGTTTACAGATTGAATAAAGACTGTTCAATTTCTGTTTCTAATGAACAGTATTCTCAAGACTATGCTTTTTGCAGATGATGTAGTACTGATAGTAAATAATCATTGTGACTTACAGAATAGTCTGGAAAGGCGGAGAAAGTTCCTGAAGGATAATGGCCTACAAATTAGCAGGAAAAAGACTGAACATTTGTTTTTGCCATTTGAAGACACAAATACTGTAACTCCTTCGATGCAACTGGATGGAGTAACATTAGCAAACTGTGATTCATTTAAGTATCTGGGCTCACTAATCCACGGAGACAGAGGATGTACAGCGGGTTTCATCCATAGAATAGGTGTTGGATGGATTAAATTCAGATCCGTAACAGGAATATTGTGTGACTCCAAAATGCCTACAAAACTTAAAGGAAAGATATATCAGGCTATTGTAAGACCCGCGATAATGTATGGCTCCGAATGATGGACTATGTACAACTCCTACTTTAGGCAACTCGAGACAGCAGAAATTCGAATGCTTAGAAGGTCAGCAGGAGTATCACTAAAAGATAAGATTAAAAGTTCCCGCATTCGTGGTGTCACCGACATAAACAGTAAGCTGGAGGAACGACAGTTGAGATGGTACGGGCACATAAAACGGAGACCATCAGACCACACAGTGAAGCAGACAATGTCTATGGAGCTTCATCGACAGTCATCCAGAAGAAGACCGAAGAACTCCTGGATGACTCAATGCTCCAAAATACTTCAGATAAACGGCCTGGATGAAGGCGATACTCAGAACAGAAGAAATTACAACCTGAGAACGAGAAGAGCCGACCCCAACAGCCTACCTAGGCAATGAGTTGGGACAGCGCAAACGAAGAAGAAGAAGAATTTCTGTTTCTAATTCTTACTACTAAGAAATGTTTTTAACTGTTTGAATTTGCCGTCTTGAAAAAGTTAGTTTATTTCTGAAATATTATTTTTTAATTTAACAAGAATTCCGTGATTGTTATGTTTTTTTAATAATATAGATGCCTTACAAAAATTTAAAAGCTAAGTTTTTAAGGTTTCTTTCATATCTTATGTGGTTTTCCCAGGATAGCTACTTTTATTCAGAAAAATATGTTTTCCTCTCTGTTATTATAAAAAATGTGATATAATGAAGACGTATAAAAATATTATTGAGTTTCATTAAATTTTGAAGCTACATAAGCGTTCTTCACAATAATATATATTTAGATGTTTAAGAGATATTTTAAACGAAAAATTACTTAGAACCACATACTTCGCTTTCTGTCAATCAATTATACAATACGGCATTATAGGATGGGGCGGTACATATAAAAATCAAACACAAACAATTTACATATCACAAAAACTAATAATAAAAACAATTTTAAAAAAACCCTACTCATATTCGTCAGAACTTTTATTCAAACAATTTAAGGTCAGAAAATTAAGTGCATTATACTTTTATCATGCAACATTACAAATTTATAAAGATAATATTAAAAATCAAGTTGCACCCTTTAAAAATAACAGAAGTCTTAGACAAACATCAATACTTCCCACTCCAAAATGTAAAAAAAAAATTGGACAATTGAGTCATAAATATCTCGGAGCAAAATTTTTTAATTCATTACCAGAAAAAATTAGAAACATGAATACCAATATAAAAAGTTTTAAAACTCACCTAAAAAATTATACTGAAAACTTAAACTGAATGATATTAAAAAAGCAATACAATAACACCCCCCCCATACACACAAGCCTTGCTTAATTATGGGGGTACATCAAATATTAATAAAAAAAAAAATAAAAATAAAAAATAACAGGTCGTAGGAGGAATTCCTTATTAGAGATGGGAAGGCTGATAGAGATATCGAAAGAAGGGTAAATGCAGGTAACTCCATTAATGGAGGACTGATCACCATTGGCGCTAATAAAAACTGCCCAAAGAAGCGAAGCTAGCAGTCCACCGAGTAGTGCTGGTACTTACCCTGATGGATGACAGTGAAGCATGGAACTGGCAGAGGAAGGATGAAACTATACTGAATGCTGTAGAAATGAGATACCTGAAGCGTTTGAAAGGGGGGAAATCATGGAGTGCTGGTACCTACCCTGATGAATGGCAGTGAGGCATGGATCTGGCAGAGGAAGGATGAAACTACACTGAATGCTGTAGAAATGAGATACCTGAAGCGTTTGAAAGGGGGGAAACCATGCACGATCCTGTGAGAAATGTGGAGATCCGAATAGAATGCAAGGCTGATGTAAGCGTAATAAGTAAAATTAAGAAAGGATTTAGTTCGTTAGGGCGTGTAGAGCAAATGATTGAAGAAAGGAGTGTAAAGAGAATATATGACGCAAATGTGAATAGTAGAAGAAGTAGACATGGCACGAATAAGTTAATCAGATACTTGAGTAAAGCCACGTCCAGAGTCGGAATAATAGAAGAGTATGTATGAGACGATATATGAATGTGAATGAGGCAAGGAGTGTATCCTAAGACTGAGTTTTTTGGCCATTCGTCCTCTCTGCCTACGGCAGTGATGATTAGTTAGTTTGTTAACTACGACTTCTTGAAATCGAAGATGTGACAATTGACGAGAAATTTTGCGACACGCTTTTTCACAGATAAAATAAACATAATTGCATATACCTACATTATTTGAAAGCAAATAAGATTTATTTAAGTATGCTAGGAGCATTTAAAGGTGCAAAACACCATAAAATCGAGGCAAGTGCGGTAGCTACTAGCAAATACACGTCGGATTTCTTGGCACGGAGTAGACTACGCCAATCCAAAAATACCATTATCATGAAATCCCCTTGGCTGAAATTCCTATTGAAGACTTCCTAGGAATAGGAGACCGTTTGTCACGATCGATGCCATGACACTAGAAAGATGTGAACTGTAAATCTGATTTTTGCTAGTACAAGACAATTGACTGCGTTTTGAAACTAAATAACAGGAATTTGGCGATGGAAGAATAAGTCCCTACCTTTGATGGCTTCATCCACTGTTTCAGGATCGATCCTGGTACTGGCTGCTTCCCACAATAACGGTACAACTATATTATGTAACAGTTACCGACACTTTTGAGTTCATAAATTAGGAATTTATGCGATTAATTGCGATATTTCGATTGCGAGCTGTGACTGATGTCACTTCGATTTTTCGAATGCCCAAGTAGGTAGGAAAACATTTTCGTCTTTTCCTTGTAGGGACTTTTGAGGAAAGGAGGAAGACAAAGGAATAAATGAATGATGAAGGACTTGGGAACTTGGATTTAGTTTTGAAAACTGTTTCAGAACCAAACACCGTTAAATATTCTCCATAAACGAATTAAACTTTTCCATCCTTTATCAAAAATCCTATCCCCGAATGTTATTCTGATATTTCCCGGATTTTTATTAATATTTTGTTTATTTTACATTGTTTGACTATTGTTTTGTGGCGACACATCATTATGAACTTCGCCACCAAAAGAGGAATCGAGAAACATCTCCTAATATCCGCGCGCATCGGCAAACCTACTTGCCTAGGTACCTTCGTACCTATACTGGCCGCGATGTACTTTCTCGCCTCCCGTGCCAGCCCGACGATAATAATATCGCCCCGCCTAGAAAGGTCTCGAGACAGCACCGTACAATATCTGTACGGCGCCGAATATTCTCGAAGTGGCTCGTATTACCTACCGCGAGGTAGTTACTCTACCGCGGCTATATAAGCAGCCGATCGCTCGCCCGCTGCAGTTCAGTCCAGTTCAGTCTCACACTTACAGTCGGCCAACATCTCAGCATGTAACGATCTCTGCATGGCATCGCTACGCTCCAGGGCAGCTTCCTCGAGGTCCATCACCATGTCTCAGCTACAAGGCCCATCATGTCTTCAGCTCCTGAGATCAACTACATCCCGCGACTTATAAGGTTTGACGCACCTTCAGTCCAGGGATCAGCTCACCACTTCATGGCACCCCGAAGCCTCACCGTGCTTCGCTGCCATGGAACACGCTCCGCCTCGCCAGGACTACCTGCTGGTGGCTCAGCTCACCGAGCCACTCACCGTTCATCTCCGCGATTTAAAGCGTCGAGCAACGGCCTGGAAGATAGGTCATCTCCACCGACAAGGTGTCGAGCAACTCGCTGACCTTCACCGCACCATCTCCACCTCCGTGCGCCTGCAGCATCATCTACGGCACTCCGCATTACATCATGTTACCGACGCACCGACCATCTGCTACGTAGCCAATAAACAACTGACTCGCTACATCGACTTGCCGTCTTTCATTTCTCTCTACCGATCCGGCCCGCTCCCTCAGTTTATTAAATTTTATTCACTGTCATTTATAAAAATAATAGTTTATTCCAGAATGTATGCAGGGGTATTGCAATGCAATACATTCCATATTTCGAAATAACAAAAATATAATCGACAAATAATAAGAAAAACTATTTAGTACGTAAACAATACATAATGTAAATAAAAAAACGAAATATTTAACCGGTCAATGGCTGAGTTGGCATCGGGTTTGGGTCCCACCCAGGCGTCCCGTGTTCGATTCCTCTTTTTTTTACATGAGCTCCACACAGGAGGCCCCGAGGAAAATAATTTCCCTCAAGGCCTATGTCATCTTTGGGGATGCTGTGTGAAGGGTCTTTTTGGAAAGGAAGGAGAGGAGAGTTCTGGGAAGGAAACGGGGTTTAAGGGGTGGGTAGGAATCTGGGGTTCTGTGTGTCTTGGTCATCCGCCTCCAAGATCTAGACAAACCACACCCAATGAACCCGGACACCCCTGCTAAATCACCAAACGTAGCGAATCACTTGGGGTGACCTATGGCAGAGGTGTTGGTTATCCAATAGGTGTTGGTTAACCACAGGTTTCCGGGGCGGCGGGACCGTTCCCGCCTCCCAAATTGCTGGCTTTCTCTCTCCTCTGCTGGCTTCCATCAGACACAAGCAACATTTCCCGCTTACTGTGATGGTAGTAGGAGATTTTTAAATATTTTCGTCCGGTTATTATTACTCGATTACCCGGGAATGTCTTTCTTTAAAAAAAATGAAAAATGAAACTGAAAAAATATTAAACACAAAAATGAATGCATGCATTCAATATTCTTTTATTGACGTAATCTGCGCCATAAGCTTCCCATGCGGTGGCGGAGAAGTGCTCTGAAAGTGTGCATTCATCCCTCCAGGAACATTTTCGTATTTCTGCAGTATCTCGGTAGGCGGAATGATTGGAGGAATGAAGGAGACTTTTAGTTTATACCATGGGATGCTGCATAATCTTTGTAGAATGGGTTGAATAGTATGCTTTTTTACGGTTGAACTGTAAAGTAGAATTATTGAACAATTAATGTTAAACTATTTAACTACAAGCTCAGAACATCCACAAAAAATATATAGAAACAACATTATTAACATTAAGAAAACTATGTGAATACAATATTTGTCTCCTTATATACAAAATTAACAATAAACTCGTACATACAAACACAGAATTCATTAAAACGTCCCAAGTACACAAACACTTCATATGACAACACGATAACGTACACCATCCACACTAACTATGGTAAACAATCCATTGGTTACGAGGAAGGCAACTTATGTAATTGCCTCCCAAACGACATTAAAAACGAAAAAAAGCTGGGTATATTTATAAAAAAATTGTTAATATTTATTCTTGATAAACAAAACAATGAAATTGAATAGTTCTGTATTGAAATATTTAGTTTATTTTAATGTGTTTAATAATTTCTAGTTTTTTTTTTATTATTTCTAGTTAGTGGATTTTGGCGCAGACGCTATAACAATGAGCTCCTATACTTTGTTTAAGGAGCTAAACGTCGCAAAATTTATAAAATTGGGAAGACTTCGGTGGCTGGGTCATGTGGAGAGAATGACCGAGCATCAAGCACCAAAGTCCCTGCTGAACTCAAGACCAATAGGGCGAAGGAGCCTGGGAAGGCCAAGACTAAGATGGAGCGACAACGTCCTCAAAGACATATCTATCTTGGAGCTTCCAAACTGAAGAGAGCTGGCACAAAACCGAGATGAGTGGAGGAAGACTCTTGAGGAGGCCAAGACCCACCAGGGGTTGTAGAGCCAATAGTGATGATGAATTATTTCTAGTTAAAAGAGTGAAAATGTAATTTTCTTTTAACTGGAATAAAAAAAAATGTATTGCACTACCACTGCGTACCTTCTCGAATTTACGGAAGCTCGACAAATAATAAATTGGGAAACTAATTTTAAATCGCTTATCACATCAAAAATATTTTTTTTATCTAGCCATCAACAAAATAGCATTCGTGAAAACATGTTTTTTTTATTGATTTAATTTCTAACCGAACATTTTTAGTAAGTATTTGTTTATTATGTTTTTGAAAACAAAATCTGTTAAAAA
This sequence comes from Limnephilus marmoratus, assembly GCA_917880885.1. Lineage (NCBI taxonomy): Eukaryota > Metazoa > Arthropoda > Insecta > Trichoptera > Limnephilidae > Limnephilus > Limnephilus marmoratus. Next base: position 11,860,067 of record OU862919.1, read on the forward strand.
TTTTAATTCCAGTAAATAAAATAAACCCACGTTCTTCATCTTTTGACTAAATTCGAGCAAAAAGTAAGATATTATTTTTAAGGCGCTAAAAACACTGAAGACGATGTCTTTTTAATCTTCGGCTTTTGTCAGGAGATTGAAAGTGCTCGGGGCTGATTGCGTCATTGTCTGTAAGAAGGATGGAGGAAATATGATATGGAGATGAGCTTTTATATTCAACACTAAAAAGCAATCATTAAATTCGAACGTTTTACAATATTAAATTAATGTTACATTTAAATGACATCCGTCTTCACCACGTCCATTTTAATTTATATACATATCGATCGTCCTGTTGATTAGTCGGATATCTCTGAAAAATCGAATTTTGAGTTGAGTCTGCAGTTACAGAATCCGGATATAATGTCCCTCAAGGGGTCGGCAATACTTTGTGGTACTAACCGGACGACGCACAAAACGGCTGGATAATTTAAGCTTGTTTTTGCATAAGACACGCTGAACTCCTTCGCGAGGGTTACATTTGTTCAACCAGCTTCTAAACGGTGTAATACAGCACTTTTTTCTTCAATTGAAAAACACTTTCGCTTCACGGAACTCATTGTGGCGATATTTTAACCTAGTCACAACAGATGATAAACAATGACCGTGATTTATGCGTGCTAATAAGGATAGCGCGCGGGAAGTAGACGAGGCGCGGGGCGTTTAGATATTGGTGCGTGGATTTTGTAAACAAAACACTGCGCGTCGTTCTAACCGGACAAATTATCGTTAAAATAGGTCGCTTTAAGCAGTTGGTCACTTAAAACGGAGTTGTACAAAAACGGATATGTTTTCCTAGTACCTAACTAAAAACCTAACTTGAGTTTACATTGTCTTCGCTAAAAACGTTAAGCCGTTATAAGCGAAGTCGTTGTATCTGAATTCTACTGTATATATGTATAAAAGTGTACCGTCTATCTGGCACAATACTCAGATTACTCATAAACACAACATAATTAAAGTCCTTCATCTGTTCGTCTTTTCACGATAAACTCAAAATCTACTGAACGGATGTACATGCGGTTTTCACCAATAGATAGGGTGATTCATGAGGAAGGTTTAGATATATTCTTGTCAAGGTTTTGTGTAATTAGTTGAAATATATAATATATAAAGGAGAATGTCTGCATGTGGTGGATGAGCAGGCTGGCAAGCGGGCGGTGTGGATTTGATTTGTATGCAAAGGAAGGTCACTGTCTTCATTTGATTTCGAAAACTCTGTGTAAAGCCCGGGCATCGCCGGGGACTTCAGCTAGTCAATTATAATACAGAAAAAATATTGTGAAATAAACAAAAAAAAAGTTTTCTGGGTTACTGGTAGGAAATTTCAAAATATCATACTAACTTGCCGGATCGTTATGCTTCCAGGTATTATTTTATAGCATGTTTAATATACAGTTATATATACAGATTTATAGTGAGCATTCGAATGTTGCTTTCTTCTTCTTCTTCAATGGCGCTACAGCCCATTTCGAGCCTTGGCCTCCTTCAAGATGGGCCTCCACCGCCCTCTGTCCTCGGCCGTCGTCTTCCAATCTGCAACATGGAGTAGTCCTCTTGCATCCTTCCTGACATCATCCTCCTAATGGATGATTATCATCATTCTTTCACATGATGCAATGCTGCCTCATGAGCTTCTTGAACGCGTTTTATTTTGCTTTAAGTATTAGTTTTGCTTGAATTACTAACCTGATTTGTTGTATTATATTTTTTTCCTGTTAAGCGTTTGCATACTGCTTTCTAACAACTTATGCAGGGACACTGGAGGTCGAGATTCATTCAAAATAAATAAATTTTGCTTTGATTAACAAAAAAAATTAGAATCTTGCGAGAGCCTTGACCATCTGTTACATATACCAGGGCGGGTAAGCGATGGATAACCTCCAATGACATCATACTCCCAACTCAGCCTAAGTCTGACCGCCTTTCGTCTACCTCCCGGGTGTCCTGTTAGAACCTTCTTCGTGGACTTGGTATTCGGTGCACATCTCCGACAAATCTTAGTCTTTGGAGCCTTAAATGGGTAGGGAGTCTGGGAGCTTGGTGGATATCATAGAGCTCATTATTGTGGCGGATTCTCCACGCCTCTCCCTCTCGCACCGCTCCTAAGATTCTTCGACGTACCTTTCTTTCGAAGGTGTCCAGCTGTTCCGTAGACTTTTCTGTCAGTGTTTCCGCCTCACATCCATAGGCCAAGACCGTTCTAATAATTGTAACAATTGTAATAATAATTGTTATATAGGGTTATTTTTGTTTTCCCGTGGACGTTTCGGGATTTGAACACTGGCAGCAACGCGAAGTAAGTGTGGTTAGCGGCTGTGATGCGTTTTCTTACTTCTACTGGGTCTTCGTTATCCTGCGTTATGATGGAACCCAGGTAGGTTAACTCTTCGACAACTTCGAAGTTATAGGTGTCTTATCGCTTTTCTCATTATCTGAAAACTTAGTATTTGGTTTTGTCTGACTAATCAACTGGACAATCGATATGTATATTTCTTTTAAGCATGACAAACATTCCCTGGTTACGAATAACGTGACAATATTTTTTGAAAATTTCCTACTACCATCACAGTAAAGCGGAAAATAATGCTTGTGTCGTAGTGGAGGACTTAGCCAGCCGAAGAATTTAAATCACGACGCATGGGTGAAAACCATACGCGATGCCAATTCAGCCGCTGTCCGGACTTTACATACATACCTACATATTTATAATATTTAATTTAAAATGAGGTGCATCTTATCGCTCCGCTTACAAACATCTAACAAAAAAAACAAAAAAATTTAACAAATGCACACGGATATATTATATATTTGTGTTTTTAAGCGTTTGATTTTGTTTTCTTGATTGAATGAATGTACGAATGAAGTCGAATCTTGGAAGTGAACATTAAACATCTTCCTGATTTCCAATCGAACTGAAACTCGGCAGATAGACTCGTTGTCAATGATAATGTATTACATTAGATGATTAGATGATATTACATCACTTAGGACGGGTTGTTTCAAAAAATTTGAAAAATCCATTAAATATTCGAAGTTCATTTTCACGTTCTGTGTAAGTTCTATTCAACTTCTGCTATTATATCATTATTATAGGCCAGTAGGCCAGTTGCTTCATAAAACTGATACTACCGGAGAAATTGAATAGAATTTTCACAGAACAGATGAATTGTTAAAATGTTTTTAAACAACCCATCCTTAATATATGAAATAAATTCAGGTTTTCTCCAACCGGGATTGGCTTAGTTGGTTAACTCCCGTTACCTGGGTAGGAAGGTTCAATCCTCAGTCAATTTTTTTTTTTTTTCCCGGGTTACGAATAACCTAACAATGTTTGAAAATCTCCTACTTCCACCACAGAAAGCCGAAAATGTTGCTTGTGTTGTGATGGAGGACTTAGCCAGCCGAAGAATCGTACACGCGACGCTCGGGTGGGACCCAAGCGCTATGCCCACTCAACCACTGACCACTGAAACAATTATTTTATTTTTCTTAATTTTTTAAATTTTTTTCGATATTTTTTATGTATTAAAAAAACAGTTGAATTAATATAATATTATTATTGATACGAGCATGAAGAGTGACCCAAAACCCCGTCACTAAAAAAAAACGCAAATGGATTCAGTCACGGCTCGAATAGAGCTACCCAGTGTAGTCTAGGTACTTTCGTACGGTGGTTACACGAATCCATTTATTTTTAAACGCACCAGAATTCGAATTGAATTGTTTTGTTTGATTTTTTCTTTTTTTGACAGATAGGAGTTTTTTTTCAGAAGGGTCATATGAGACTGTAAAAAAACATTAACTGATATTCTGTGTAACTTGTAAAATAAACTATCGTACCGAGATACTTGTATTTTGTTTCTGAGCCCACTAAATTGATACTCGACCCTATCAATTGGCGCCCAACGTGTTTGTCAGATCAATAAGTTTTAACGAATAAAGAGAGGAAACAAACCGAACAAAAGTTGGCTCAAAACACTGAAAATGCCACAAACACGTAGCACAACAGCGGGCAACGCTACCATAGTGGAGAATAAGGATAACAGTCCTCAAGCTCAATCCTCAGCGGATGTACCAAATGGAGAAACCTTCACGACAGACACCCAGACGACACGAATCCTTGAAATGTTAACAACAAAACTCGCTAACATAGCCGTGTGTCAAAGGGAGCCTCGCCTGGAGGCAATATTTTCTGGGAGACTGGAAGAATTTCCACGACTTTTCCTGGAACGGTGCGAAGAGTATTTCCAAATAGCTAACACCTACGAGGAAAACAAAACGAGGGTGGCAACGGCCCAGCTCCGGGACAAAGCGAAGGACTGGGCGAATACTTATAAACACCCAGAATGGTCGATTTTTAAAAGATTTTTCCTTCGGAAATACGAGGGACCAGAAGTGGAACTCCGACTTCAAAACCAGATCTACCATAAAACACAAGAGAAAACGGAATCCTTGGCAGAGTTTATTGCTAATAAACAAAGAATGTTTGCACGACTCCATCCGACAAAACAATTATCGGAGTTAGATGTATTTGTGCCTGCGTTTTGTAATAGCCAAATATTACCCCAGTACATACACATATATGCCACCACCATGGAAGAGTGGATGAACCAGGCCATGAGGTTTGAAAATTCTAAAGGCAGATATGAGATCCTAGGCCAACGCCAAACAAGAAGCAATTTATCTCCTCACCGGTCAGCTCAACAATATTCTCCGCGTCACCGTTCACCTCAGCGCAGTTCACCTCAGCGTCATTCACCGCCACGCCGTTCGCCGAATCGCCAATCGCCATAACGCCATCCCCCGGCCCAGCGATCCCCAGCTCAACAAAATAGAAGAGATAGAAACTCGGGAAACCTGTACCGCCCGGGAGCTCGTTACTAAAACGGCAACCCGGGCATAGAAGGAAGAAACCGAAACAAACCGCAGAGTGCCACACGGCAATAGCAGGTTCCTTCCTTCCAAGGGCGAGAGTCACCATAGAGGGGCAAACCTATCAGGCATTGGTAGACTCTGCATCTTCACACTCTATAATAAGAATGGGCATCGCCCAAAGTACCAAATTACAACAATCCTCGATTCCATGCCTCAAGTTGGCGAACAAAAGAAACGTTATGCGAATAAAGGGTATGATATCGATAAAATTCGACATCCAGAATACAACACGGGAATGGAACTTCCTCGTGGGAGAGAACCTAAGGGAGGAAATCATCTTAGGACGCGATTGGCTATCCAAAGAGGAAGCTTCAATAGACTTCATGCGGAACTGTTTAAATTTTGGAAGCTCAATCAGGACATCTACCCACTTTGTGCCCGTTCGCCAGGGTCAAAATAGTAACGATGTCCACGGGCCATTATTAGATCGAGTCCCAGAACAGGAGAAAAAAGGATTCATGGATCTATTATCAGAATATAGTGAAGTATTTTCCCCCTTGACAGGCACAGCAAAAGTACCACCGCATAGAATCCACCTGAATACCGACAGACCAATCTGCGTTCCACCACATCGCCTTTCGGACGAGAAGAAAAAGGATTTATACAAACAACTGGAAGGGATGCTAGCGGATGGAGTAGTAGAATCCAGCAGATCCCCATACAGTTTCCCATTAGTAATGGTGGCCAAAAAGGGAAAAGAAGGGCGACGATTCTGCATAGACTACAGAAAGTTGAATCAAGCAACAATAACTGAACCCTCCCCACTGCCAATCATCCACGAAACACTTAAAGACCTGAGCACAGCCAAGGTATTCACAGTACTGGATCTTAAAAGCGGGTACTGGCAAGTGCCGATGGCACCAGAAGACAGAGAAAAGACTGCCTTTACCACACCAGATGGGGGCAGTTACCAGTTTCGAGTAATGCCATTCGGGTTAAAAGGTGCACCCAAGACATTTCAAAGAACCATAAGCCAGCAAGTATTAGCCGGGTTCCTTAGAAAATTTGCCATGGCCTATCTGGATGATATCGTCGTATATTCCGAAAACTTAAAAGACCACTTACGACACCTCCGCCTCATCCTAGAACGATTGGCAGAGTTTGGTTTAAAATGCTCTCCAGAAAAATGTATCATCGCCACAGATGAAATCACATACTTGGGACACACAGTCAGTGCCACGGGCAAAATACACCATCACCTCAAACAAGAAAAGAACTTCGCAGTTTTCTAGGAGTGTGCAACTGGTTGAGGGAATACATACCAAACTTTGCCGAAATGTCAGCACCCTTAACAAATCTTACCAGAAATAAGATAAAATTCCAATGGACCGGAGAAGCCGAAGAAGCCATGCAGCAAATAAAAAATGTAATGGCGGGGCCGCTGGAACTCAAGAGACCCGATTTTAGTAGGGAATTTGTGCTACAAACGGACGCAAGTAAATTAGGAGCCGCAGCAGTACTCTTCCATAAAAATGAAGATGGTTCACGAGATGTGATATCATACTCGAGCACCCGGTTCTCACCAGCTGAAGAAAGGTACCATAGCAATGAACAGGAAGCACTGGCAGCAATATGGGCTATTAAGAAATACCGGCCTTACCTAGAAGGGAGACACTTTAAGCTCATCACAGACAACCGAGCTCTAACATGGCTAAACGAGGCAAAGAACGAAAGAGCCAAACTCACAAGATGGGCCCTACTCCTACAAGACCACGACTTTACTGTAGAACACTGTCCGGGGAAAGCTAACGAGCTCGCCGACGCGCTGTCTAGAAACCCAGGACCAACGCAAATGATACTCGAAACGGTTACCGGAAACACCCGAGAAAGCTATCCGGAAGTCGGCGGAGATAACGGCATAAACCAAATAGACTCAGAAGAGGAGGAAGAGCAACAAACCCTAGCAAGCGCGGTAAAATCAGGACAACCGACAGATCGGGAAACACGGAAAAGAATAGATCGATGGAACACTCTAAACGACATAGAAATTCTAAACAATGCCATCGATATAAATCACTACACAAGGTATAACGTCCACCAAGGAATACTTTGGAAAAGTGACGAAGGAAAGATGGACCGGCTGTTCGTCCCTCGAAGCACAATTCCAAGAGTTCTGGAAGAATACCACAACTCGGACACCGCAAACCACCCGGGAGCAGCAGAAACAACGAGAGCAATATCAGCACATTACTTCTGGCCAGGAATGAACGAAGAGATCCGCAGACTGGTACGCCAGTGCATGACATGTGCCACATCAAAACGTGGCTCAAATAGACCCGCGGCTCCTCAAGGAGGCACAAAACCAAAGAGACCATTTGAAGTGGTCGCTGCCGACATCATGGGACCATACCCAAGAACCCTGCATGGAAACAAATTTATTCTTGTAGTAACAGACTTATTCACAAGATGGGTAGAAGCATTTCCGATTAAGTCTAGTATAGCAAAGACCATAATCCACCAGTTAGAAACTGAAGTATTTCCAAGGTACGGCTACCCGAAACGCATTCTCACGGATAACGGGCGACAGTTCATCCACCGCCAATGGTTAGCCGCAATAGAAAGATGGCAATGTAATCATTGGACAACAGCTATATACCACCCACGCTCAAACCCCACGGAAAGGAGAAACCAGGAAATCAAAAAAGGCTTGAGAATTCTCCTCAGAGATTCATCTCACAACAAATGGGATGAGAAACTGCCGGGAGTAATAATGACGACCCGCAACAGAAAGAACGAAGCGACAGGCGTATCACCCAGTCAAGCACTACTGGGATACGATATACCGCGACCAGGGGTCCTAGCACACTGAAATCGTTATCTTTACAATATCGAATAGACATGGCATAACAACCGACGATGTTGTACCGAACCGATATTGCTAAGCAATGTAAGGTAATAAAAAAGAAATTGTTATACGCTGACAACACTTGAGGTACTTTCTATGTAGCTGTCACAATGTCTATGGTATCGGAGTTTTAGACCGAGAGCCGATACACAAACCTTACGTCACAAACTTTACGAGTACACGGATGAAACTACTTTGTAGTGATAATGGACATTTAGTAAGCCTTAAAAACGCTAGTGTGCCGCGCCTCTTGGCAGATTCCGCGCAGTAATGGAACTAGTGAAATTCTTCAATGGGGTGGTTTAGAATCTAGATTATAGTTATTCGTTGATTTCATTCGATGACGTAAAATGACGTAAAATTTACAAATTTCTATCCCAATTTAACACTGGCTGCCTGCGAACGGGCCAGGCTGCCGGTTGGCAGACCTGCTAATTTTCTCATCTACTAATCGACCGTTATCGTATGAAACCATTCCCGTTCGTGTACCCGATGACGTAATTTTTCGAAAAAAAATTAGTGTGCTTTAGACCACATGACTGAAGTAAAATTTACTAACTTATGCCGGGTACCCGTTGTAAATAATGTTATATAGGATGGAACCATTACAGTTTAGTTGACCCGAGGTTACAGGGGCTTTGCAACGCATGCCGGGTACCCATCCCCATCCCCATCCCCATCCCCATCCCCATCCCCATCCCCATCCCCATCCCCATCCCCATCCCCATCCCCATCCCCATCCCCATCCCCATCCCCATCCCCATCCCCATCCCCATCCCCATCCCCATCCCCATCCCCATCCCCATCCCCATCCCCATCCCCATCCCCATCCCCATCCCCATCCCCATCCCCATCCCCATCCCCATCCCCATCCCCATCCCCATCCCCATCCCCATCCCCATCCCCATCCCCATCCCCATCCCCATCCCCATCCCCATCCCCATCCCCATCCCCATCCCCATCCCCATCCCCATCCCCATCCCCATCCCCATCCCCATCCCCATCCCCATCCCCATCCCCATCCCCATCCCCATCCCCATCCCCATCCCCATCCCCATCCCCATCCCCATCCCCATCCCCATCCCCATCCCCATCCCCATCCCCATCCCCATCCCCATCCCCATCCCCATCCCCATCCCCATCCCCATCCCCATCCCCATCCCCATCCCCATCCCCATCCCCATCCCCATCCCCATCCCCATCCCCATCCCCATCCCCCTCCCCATCCCCCTCCCCATCCCCATCCCCATCCCCATCCCCATCCCCATCCCCATCCCCATCCCCATCCCCATCCCCATCCCCATCCCCATCCCCATCCCCATCCCCATCCCCATCCCCATCCCCATCCCCATCCCCATCCCCATCCCCATACCCATCCCCATCCCCCAAGCGTGCGAAAGACCCGACCGTTCGCCTCACCCGATCACCGTTCGCATCGATTACCGTTCGCATAAAATGTATATAATATCCTTTTTCGTAACGCCTTCACCAGCTTACCCCCCATGTCGAGCGTGCGTAAAGAAGTTTTACTTCAAAAATCGCTCACTATTTCCATGACTGCGTGGAACCTGCCAAGAGGTGCACCGGCAGACTTACTAAATGTCCATTATCACTACAAAGTTGTTTAATCTGTGTACTCGATGACGTGAGTTTATGTAGCCAGGCTCCCGGTCTATAATAACTGTCAAAATCATCGTAATCCATTAATGTAATAATATGACAACTAACTAATAATCTTCTCTTTTGAACATTTAAAGATCCATTTACATTGAGATTTTTGCTGAGATATCATAATAATATTAAATACACACACTTTAATATACGTTGGAAGTTCGCATGTATTTTTTGACAATAAAAAATGAGTTAATTGGACAATGAGATCATTAGCCATAATACGAGATATATTCGTAAGTACGAAACTGTCAAAGAAAACGTCTGAATTCCGATTTAATTCAATCCTGCAATCTTCGATAATCTGCCTCCGTTCATTAATAAACCAGTAATTATGCAGAAAGAATGTCATTATTAATTAAATTGTGCAGATATATCGCCATTTAAACAAAGGACAGGGTGATTTACAATCTCGTATCGATAACGAACCGATTGCCCTAGCACGCTTGTACCGTCGATAGGCAGACCGACGTCGAAGGCACATAAATAAGGAATCGACATACGATCTCACACGATGGCAACACTGGGGATCTGTGAATGAATTTTCGTTTCTTAATTTGAAATGTGCTACGTAAAAATGAAAAATACCAATAAATTGACAATTTCGAATTGATATACGAACTCAAATAAATATTGGCGTTTTGCATGTAGTTACTGTTTGAGACTAAACGACATTTTAACAAATTTCGTTTCTCGAAACTGAAAGCAATTAATTGATCGCCTTTCAAATGAATTAACTGAGTCTATGGGTCTCGTATATGATTTCTTTAAATTCTAAGAGTTTTTTTAGTTCACCTCTACTCATTAATTAGCCAGTTATTTAGCGTAACAAACGACATTATTTTTAAAAAATCTGTACATTGACAGCTTACCTGTCACTCCGGAAGCCACGGTAAAAACGGCGTCTTTTGTCAACCGACTGTCGGAATCGTATGTTCACTGTGCTCGCAAATATCGCTAACTGACCATAGACAATGGATTTATTACATTTCGTATTAATATTGGGGTTTTATCAATCGACTGTGCTACGGTCACAGCCAAGAATGCATACGATTTGGCGGGGTTTTGTCAATCGTCGGTCGGAATATCCCTTATCAATTGTTGAGCGTGCTAGCACATATTGATACATGACCATAAATGACGGATTATAACGATATCGAATTGATATAGGATTATATCGATCGACCATGCTAGGACCCCAGGAGAGTGGCAAGCATTCCCAGAAAACGCGAACGAGGCAATCGTTTTACCCCATCAGCGAGAACCAGCAGATGAGGAAATAAGAAGGAATCCAGCAGTACGCTGCTGGATTCCTTCTTATTTCCTCATCTGCTAGAGAGGTACGCCCCAGCGGTGGAAGCCTTACTTAGATACCAACAAGGAGAAGAGGTGTTAGTAAAGGAACACCAATTATCTGGGTCTCCAGAGGGAAATTTCGCAGGGTTTGCACCTAAATGGAGTGGACCTCACAAAATCCTCATGAAAAGTGGAAGAGGTAATATATACTGGGTAGACAAGAGATGTAAACCCACTAAAATCCACGCAGATGAATTAAAAAGGGTACCAACAATCCAAGAAGTCCTTGTGGAGAATCAAGATAACGAGGTTTTGACTCAAGAAGACCGGGTGGATTGATACGAGCATGAAGAGTGACCCAAAACCCCGTCACTAAAAAAAAAACGCAAATGGATTCAGTCACGGCTCGAATAGACCTACCCAGTGTAGTCTAGGTACTTTCGTACGGTGGTTACACGAATCCATTTATTTTTAAACGCACCAGAATTCGAATTGAATTGTTTTGTTTGATTTTTTCTTTTTTTGACAGATAGGAGTTTTTTTTCAGAAGGGTCATGTGAGACTGTAAAAAAACATTAACTGATATTCTGTGTAACTTGTAAAATAAACTATCGTACCGAGATACTTGTATTTTGTTTCTGAGCCCACTAAATTGATACTCGACCCTATCAATATAAAAAAAGTAGTTTTTTATAGGTCAATTTTTTAAATTTACGTCTCTTCGGTTAATAAACGCTGAAAGGGATATTTTCACAAATTATAGTGTTCATAATTTACGATAGTTTACTTTCTGATTCTGATCATCTTACTTAGAATGTGTAATTTTAAAGTTTTTTTTTAATAATATTTTATAATTGGTTTCATAAACCACTTAAAACGATACATTCGGAAACAGTCCCAAATGGTACAACGTTATACGACGTAGAAAACGCTAGTTTTCGGATGGTAAGACAGCTGTCACTGACGTTGGCCGGTATAACTTATCTTCGCGCCGTGCCGTATTCATGACTAAAACGAACATGTCGTTTTGACGGCAAAACAAAAATGGCGCGTTTTAAGGCTCCGAAGTAAGCGTTTAAAAAGAAGATATGGTTTGAAAGGGAGAAATGTAAATACGAATGTTAGAGAGAGCGCGCTAATATTAAAAAATAAGCAAAAATTGTAAAAACATTTAATGAAACATGACTCGTTTAAAATAGAGCAAAAATCTGTCGGCAAATATCTAAAGTACTTAGTAATAAAGATGCGCTATGAATTTTTCATATGACAACTTTTCATATAACATTTTCATATAACCTTTAACATGTTAAATATTAAAATAAAATGTGTTTTTAATCATTTTCGGGTCTTACTTTGCGATTTTTTCAACCGAGGGAATTTCAAATAATCACCGTTTCGGCTCAGCAAATGTATAGATATATCTTCAAAAATAACATATATTTTTTTAAACTAAAAACATAAAGTGTTCAAGAAAAATCCATATATTTAAAAATGAATCCCTGCTTCCCTTGGTCACGCCATAACTTCAGAACCTATACCTATTTCATTCCTATTTTTTTAAGTTTTCTAAAACTTTGTAGAAGGTTCTTACGGAAAGACAAATTAAGAAAATTGTGCAGAAAATTGGATAATTTTAGAAAACTTAACGACTATTTTAACTTTGGACATTTGACAGTTCGCGCGTTTAATGAATGTGAATTTAGTAGTCAGCTGTTTTTTTTTTTTGTAAAAAAATAATTGTCTGTGTAGTTTTTAAATTATAGATATTTTAAATAGGTACCTATGTTAGGTACCTATTGAGGTGATTGATTGTTCTGATAATTAACAAAAATAAATATTTGTAACATATGAAAAGTGAATATTTGTAATATATGAAGTACTGAATATACTGGGACTGAATATATGGAACGCGGGAGGGGGGTTGGCGGGACCGTGGAGCGGGAGAGGGGAGAGGGTAGACGGGGAAGGTGGACGTAAAAATAAAATAAAATTTTCATCATCATCGTAATTTTTTAAAGTAAAAAAGCCGGTGAGCTGTTGTTAAACCTTATCGGCCTTTGTTTCTTTTTACGATCCCCGTAAAATATCAAGTGCGCTGATTTCGATACAAAATCAAGAGTAAAAATGTCGCTGAAGTGCTAAATAATATTTACATTTGAAAGAGGAGGGAATACGATATCACAATGGCCAAAGCAAGATCGATTGATTTTATAGCTCGCCTTGCCATTTCTCTCCCATATTATATTTGACTTAACAGTGGAAGGCGGGTATGCTTACCGCTGCCCGGGAAATATGTATTGGATGACCACAACTCTGCTGTATTTTACCTCCGCACTGCATCCCTAAAGATGACACAGGCCCTTAAAGAAATTCTTTTTCTCAAGGCCTCCTGTGTTAATGTAAAAAAAGTAGTTCCATGACGATGACGCATAGAGTAAAGAAGTAAACTAGAAGTGCCTTCATTAAATCGGAACAAATAATGTGCCATTTAATCCAATTGCACAGCGCTCCATCTCACTTACACTCGCCTGACATTGTAGTTCTCCATCCCATTTGAATTTCGCAAACAAACTTTCGTATTGGAAATTTCGGCCTCGATCATGAACACGCCCACAAGGCACTTCTTATCGTACCTACTGAAGCAAATGAATTTGTATATTAACAGCCTTACTAAAAAACCCAGTGAAAATTTTATTCAATTGACAAACGGCCGCGGATGTGAAAACATTAATAATTAAAAAATTGTTCATGGAAAAAAATACACTTGGTTTACATGGCCTGAGAGGGTAGTTTATCTCTGTTTTAGTAATTTAGGAATTTTTTAAGTATTTTGAATGTTCTATATATTTCTTATTTTTGAAGGTGTCGTAAAAACAAATACTGTTAAGATTTCAGGTACTGAAATATTAATATTTGTGATTGTCACCCTAATGGTTGTGGCAACATTTTTTGTGTTGGCAATTGCCAGGGCGATTTCGTATTGCCACGGATTTTTTAATTCCTTCTTCTCTTGTTACCATCCGTCTTGGGCGGGTCGTTTTTGGGCAAAACGTCTGCTGCCAGGTTTTCACTTCATGTGGGTTATAAAACCGCGGAGAGAGATAGCATCATTGGGCTCACCGTACATGAGCTACCCTACGGGTCTTTTATTGTTTCAATAAAGACCAATTATTCAAGAGCTGGAGTTATTATTGAAGAGTTACTCCAGCCACACTTCCCTTGGAATCTGGTGTTACCACGCCGGATTGCTTTGTCAGGAGAGCGGAAGTTGAGATCCTGAACATTGGTCCTTCGAGCCGGATTATTTGCATTGGTCCTTCGAGCCGGATGATCATTATTGGATTGACTCATTCAAGCTGGGTGATCATTATTTGGATTGATCCATTTGAGACTGAAGATCATTATTTGGAGTGGCCCAGTCAGGCCTCATCATCATCGGGAGTGGTCCAGTCGGCGGCCTCATCATCATCGGGATTGGTCCAGTCGGCGTCCTCATCACCATCATTGGATTGATCAAGCGAGCCTCATCACGACGCTCGCATGCACAGCAAATCAGGTTGTAGCCTTCCTTTCATTGTCCTTTCAAATTCCATTTAAAAAGCTAAAAATCTGTGTAGATGCCACATTATTTCGTATTGATTATATCGAATTACATTCGGGTGTTCATAATCAGATGCTTTCAATATTACATAGCATAAATTTGTTGGTGATAATAATTTTTATTGTTGTATTCAGTCTGCAGAATAACTTTGCTTTTGCCTACCTACATTTCTAGCCACGCGGTTGCAAGTTTCGTCTTTGTATGCTATAGTATTGTGAGTGGTTTCTCTATGATCCAAAGTATATTATTTATGGTATTATTCATTGTTGTTTACGTCAAACTGTCGCGTTGTGTATTGTGTATTCAGTTTTGAAATCAAGTTAGTGTTATTTCGTTTGTAAAAAATGGAACTCGACAAGTTGATTAAACGGCGCGGGGTTTTGAAAGGTTCATTAACGAGATTCGAAACCTATTTAAGCAACGAAAATGATATTACACCTGGCGTGTTGTCATCGAGGTTGGAAGCCATTAAACCTTCTCTGATAGAATTCTCCAAAATTCAGCTGGAGATTGATTTATTGAACAAATCAGAAGATAATGACGCGAGGGATAATTTTGAAGGTACATATTTTAATGTAATTGCATTAGGACAGGAAATGTTATCAAAATTTAAGAAGATTGAAAATGTCCCAAATATATCAGTAAATTTACCACCAATCTCTATACCAGTGTTTTCAGGTGACAACCATAAATGGTTGACTTTTAAAAATTCGTTCATTGCCTTAATTCATGATAACAGTAAATTAAATAATGTTCAGAAATTTCATTACCTTATTAGTTATGTGTCCGGAGAGGCACTTGATTTGATTAGTTCTCTAGAAATAACCGGGGATAATTATAGTGCAGCTTGGACAATGCTTATTTCGAGATACGAAAATGTCCGACTTATAGCAAATAGACATTTGAATTTCTTACTTAGTTTTACACCGTTAAAACGACAGAATCATCATGAATTACGGAATTTAATTGATCAAGCAAACATTCATTTGAGAGCTTTACACAACCTTAAGCTACCAACCGAACATTGGGATACTTTAATTATTCATATTCTAACCTCAAAGTTAGATAATCACACACGTAGCCTTTGGGAATCAATAGAATGCGACGAAGTTTATCCTACGTTCGTGCAGTTTAGCAAGTTTATTTCACAAAGGTCTCAGATCCTGGAAACTATCCAAGGTGATATTGGTGGAATGCAACAGAAATCGGAACCAGTTGCAACAAAAGCAAAGTTTTTTAATTTTAACGAAAGGAATTCTACAAACAAGGTTACGTTAGCGTCGAGCAACGTTAATTGTATGCTGTGTAATGACAGTCATTTCATTTATTCTTGCAAAATATTTGTTAACAAAGAACCAGCGGCACGAAGAAAGCTCGTTTCAGAGAACAATTTATGTTATAACTGCCTAAAACCGGGGCACCTTTCAAAGTTGTGCAGGTGGAAGGAAAAATGCAGTGTTTGTGATCGAAAACATCACACTCTGTTACATATCAATACTGATAATGTACAAGTGGGTACTTCAACTGGCAAGGGTCAGTCGGAGGCACCAGTAAATTTAGCATGTCATAGTGACATGAACGGGCGGGAAATTTTACTATCTACCATAATAGTAAAAATAGAAGACGCGTATGGTGGAACACACAAAATACGCGCACTTTTGGATTCGGGTTCAATGTCTAATTTTATTACAAAGGATACTTGTAAAAGATTAAATTTGCATTGTACAAAGTTGAATATACCTGTTTCAGGTTTGCATAATAATTTAATTCATGTAAAGGAAACAGTTGACATTAAATTTAAATCATTATGTTCTCAATACCGGGATGAAATATCTTGTTTGGTATTAGATGAGATTTCTTGCAATCTTCCACAGACCTTGATTAATCCAAAAATGTTGAACATTCCAGACGGCATCCAGTTAGCTGATCCGCAGTTTTACCAGCCAGCTGCTATTGATATGCTGATCGGAGCAGAGATATTCTGGCAGGTGGTTCGTACGGATCAGATACAGTTAGGAAAGGATAAACCTACATTGCATCGAACGGAGCTAGGCTGGATAATATCAGGAGCTGTACAGAGGCGTCAAAATACGAGGCCAGTTAAAGTTTGTCATATTTCATTAAATTCTTTGCAGAATCAAATAGAAAGGTTTTGGAAGGTTGAAGAAATTGAAAATAGTAAGCATCACTCATTAATGATTCTAAAGATAATTTAGAATTATTGCCAAATGAATCCAATGAAGCTAAGATTCTCGGATTAATATGGGACACCAAACTTGATGAGTTTACCTATCAGGTAGAAAGCATAGACTCAAAGTTAGAAGTAACAAAACGTCAAGTTTTATCATTAATTTCAAAAGTGTTTGACCCTTTAGGACTGGTAGGCCCAGTAATCATTGTCGGTAAGATAATTATGCAGAGATTGTGGAAGCTAAAAACATCCTGGGATGACAAGCTACCCAATGACCTTTTATTGGCCTGGCAGATTTACACGCTGAGTCTCGGTAAAGCAAATCATATTCGGGTACCGAGGAAAATTTTCTGCTTTAATAAAAAATCTTTTAGAAATAGGGAAATATTTAATAATTATTCTTCATTAAGACGACTGAGGCGCGTAGTTGCTTATATGTTACGTTTCATACATAACTGTTCTAAACGAAGACCGATGCGGGTCGACGAGCTTTCTGTAAGCGAACTGGAACATGCCATGCATGTATTGAATTTGAACGCTCAGCGATTCGCATTTCATGATGAAATAGCGTCTGTGAGTAATGGAAGATTTGTATCTAGGCAGAGCAAAGTAAAGGCACTAAATCCTTTGATGCAGGATGGGTTGTTGTGTGTTGGAGGTCGACTATCACAATCCGATATTACCTCAGGCTCTCAAAAACATCCAATTTTGTTACCACAAAATCATAAGTTGACTGACTTAATAATAATCCATCTGCATTATGAGAATTTACATTTAGGATGTAATGCTCTGCTCGCATTACTGCGTTTACGTTTTTGGCCAATATATGGTAAAAACGCAGTGAAGCGAGCACTGCATAAATGTATTGTATGTTTCCGAGTCCGTCCGCGCAAGTGTCGCCAGCTCATGGGTGACCTTCCTGCTGACCGATTCCGAATCCATAGACCATTTTATGTAACCAGCATAGATTTTGCAGGTTCAATTTTAATTAAGTCTGGTTTAACCAGAAATGCTAAGAGTGTAAAATCTTACATATGTTTATTTATTTGTTTTTCAACGAAGGCAATTCACCCAGAATTAGTGACTAATTTAACTTCAATGGCATTTATGAATGCATTGAAAAGATTTATAGCTAGGAGGGGCAAACCCTCACGACTCTTTACTGATAACTTTACAGGTAGTTATAGGGAACTTACTGAACTATTTGATTTTTTGAAGGCATCTGATAAAGAAATCCATAATTTTTTGGCCCAGCAGAATATTAGCTGGAGCTTCTTGCCTCCCCGCTCACCGCATCACGGGGGACTTTGGGAAAGTGCAGTTAAAATGACCAAGTTGCATTTAAAAAAAGCAATGCGGTCAACTGTTTTGACATACGAAGGAATGAATACCATACTAATACAGATTGAGGCTTGTTTAAATTCCCGTCCTCTGACTCCATTAACATCAGATCCAAATGACTTAAACGCCCTCACTCCGTCACACTTCCTTATTGGCGACAACCTGTTAGCATTGCCTGAGCTTGATATCCATCATCTGCCTACAAACAGGCTTAATATTTACCAAAAGATGTCTACCGTTGTTCAATCTTTTTGGCACAGATGGAGCCGGGAATACCTAGCAGAATTGCAGAACCGAGTCAAATGGCAAGAAGGACGTCAACGCAGTTTACAGCCTGGTGACATGGTCATCATCAAAGACAACCAGCTACCTCCGCAGTACTGGAGGATGGCGCGAGTGACGGAGATCTACCCTGGCCAAGACAGACGCGTCCGCGTCGTCTCCTTGAGGACGGCCAGAGGTGTCACCAAAAGAGCCGTGACACAGCTCTGTCTACTTTCCATGGAGGATGCTTCCTCCAACCTGGATTAAGAACCAATTACAACGCTAAAAGTGATGTGATGTGTAAATCAAAGTGCCGTCAGGCTCATCAGTGCCAAGTGTTAAACCATTTTCACATAAGTGGGTGCAGCGCACCAGAAGGTTCTACGTTATTAAACTTTCATTTTTTAATGTCAAGTCTGACATAGGGTTATATACTTAGTTATAAGTTTTTTGTTATTATTTTGATATCCATATATTGAATATTGTTTATTTTTGTATGTGAACTCGTTGGGTAAATTCTGAGTACCAATGTTGCAATCTCTTCTAATATATTATTTTATGAAAAACGACTATTCCTTAATACTCGTTTTGGGCGGGAATATGTTAAGATTTCAGGTACTGAAATATTAATATTTGTGATTGTCACCCTAATGGTTGTGGCAACATTTTTTGTGTTGGCAATTGCCAGGGCGATTTCGTATTGCCACGGATTTTTTAATTCCTTCTTCTCTTGTTACCATCCGTCTTGGGCGGGTCGTTTTTGGGCAAAACGTCTGCTGCCAGGTTTTCACTTCATGTGGGTTATAAAACCGCGGAGAGAGATAGCATCATTGGGCTCACCGTACATGAGCTACCCTACGGGTCTTTTATTGTTTCAATAAAGACCAATTATTCAAGAGCTGGAGTTATTATTGAAGAGTTACTCCAGCCACACTTCCCTTGGAATCTGGTGTTACCACGCCGGATTGCTTTGTCAGGAGAGCGGAAGTTGAGATCCTGAACAAATACCATTTATGAAAACTAGATAAAATTACCTTTTAGATTTGTGTAATTGAAATACACTTTAGTTTTTAAAAACTGCCATATAATAAGATTCAAAAGCGAAAAAATTGTTTTTTTTTTTTACCAAAACATATTTGATGAAAGTGTACAGAAATTTATAAAAAAACAAAATTTAAAAAATACAGACCTTTTATATAATGATTTTGGAACGAAACTGTCACCTCACTTTTTCCTCGTGCATACAATAAAAAAATTATAAAAAATTTCAAAGTTTTTTTTATTGCCAAAAAACTAACCTAAAAAATGATACCGAATATTATAACAGATTTCTTGCACCTCTAAAGACATTAATTTCTTTGATACATTTAGGAACACATGTATTAGATATTAATATTTAAAAAAAAACACCACTTTTATGAAATTCTCAAAAAATAAAATTCATTAAATGCAAATTTGAATATTCATGTATCATATAAAACAGTTTTTGACATTTCAATTTTCAAAGTACGATTATTGTAATTATAACTTGACTAAAACTTATGAAAAACCACAAAAACACGGTAAATATATCAATTATATCAATATAGGAGTGAATTAGTCATATTTATAGAAATTACACACACATCAGCGTTTCAGCGCGAAAGTTCATTTACATAAATATATCAAACCACCCACATGAGCGCGAACGACAAATGCGCAGGCGCCACCACCTAGCGGTTATGAAGGAAAACAAACAATTTGCTACTTACACTCTAAAAAATTACATTGTTGCCAGATTTAAAATACATTTTAAGAACAAATGTTATTAGTAATATTTCGTGTTTTAGTTTATTTTTATTTTATTCATGTTGCGGCTAAATATATCAAACCACCCACATGAGCGCGAACGACAAATGCGCAGGCGCCACCACCTAGCGGTTATGAAGGAAAACAAACAATTTGCTACTTACACTATAAAAAATTACATTGTTGCCAGTTTTAAAATACATTTTAAGAACAAATGTTATTAGTAATATTTCGTGTTTTAGTGTATTTTTATTTTATTCATGTTGCGGCTGCAACACAGGTTCTCGGTGTTGCTGTGGTTTTTTGTTAGTAAGGTTTTTATATCTTTATAAAATAGTAGCTTTTTCCCGCGGCTTCGCTCGCATGGTGTAAGGGAGGTTCCCACTCCGCCTCCTCCACCTCCCCCCCTCCCTCTCACCGCATTCCCTCCCCCCTCCACCTTCCCTCCTCCCTCCCCCCTCCTCCCCCCCTCCCCCTCCCCCCTTCCCCATCTCTCCCTCCCTCCCGCTTTCCATACATTCAGTTTTCAAAACTCGCGTGCCCCCAATAGCAATTTTTTTATACAAATTTCATAATGCCAGAGCTCACCGGAAGTTTTATAAAAACCTTGTCCTGACAATAACGAACACACAAAAAAAAAATTATTCAATTGGTGCAGTCGTTCAAAAGTTATGCGTTTAGCAACACATTCAGCGATTCATTTTTATATTATAGATGTAGCTAACCTAAACTAACTAACTAGAACTAACCATCACGACGCTTCCCGCAGGGGTAGGCAGAGAGGACGAACCGCCAGACAACTCAATCTGGCACACACTCCTCGCCTCGTTTACATTCATACGTCGTTTCATATACGCTCTTATATTATTCTGACTCTTTACATGGCCCGACTCAAGCATCTGAATCATTTGGTCGTGCCATGTCTTTCTTGGGCATCCTCAACTTCTTCTACCATTCACATTTGCGTCATATATTCTCCTTACACTCCTTTCCTCGTTCATTCGCTCTACATGCCCAAACCATCAGAGCGTCCCTTTCTTAATCTTACTCATTACGCTTACATCAGATTTGAAGTTTTTACGGATCTCCTATTATATAGCTAACCTAAATAATAAATACATTCGTAATAATATATCACAAAATATTTATTTCGATATTTTAATTCTTTGACTTTATTACTGAACGTAGCGTAGTCCTGTTTTAACTCGACCGTTTGACTTTTCATCCGTCTGTATTTTTTTTCCTTTTCCAGTTCAAGATGGTAGCCGTGTTGGATACTACCGTTACACACCGCCAGAGTTCGCATGTCTGTATGGATGTCAAATCGGAATAATCAATACCTGCATGAATATGTTTGAAAAAATATCGACATTTCTTTGGACGAGTTGAATAATTTCTTATTTGAATTAGACACATAAAGTAATATTTATAGTATACTAGCTGACCCGGCGAACTTCGTACCGCCTCAGAATCAGTAACTGTTGTGTTAACTTATTAGCTGAATTAAATTCAGATTTTTTATTAAGTTAAAAATTACACAATGAAGCAATTATCGATGAGCAACTGTCCGAGTTTGTTTTTGTCAATATCAGAGATGGCGTTGTGAACGGATTTATAATGTTTGTGATTTTATTACTTTTCCACTTACTTACGGGAATTACGTTTCATTTTTTCATAAGTGTGAGGGAGATTTATTATAATAATTGTATTTTTCATGTGGAGGGGTCCAGACAAACGTTCAGCTTTTGTCCCATTTTCGACTGTTGACATTTAGTGTGTAAGAAAGACGGGCAGCATTATATGTTTAAGAACAAAAGCAAAACAATCAGCGCATTGATTTTTGACGTTTTTGTATTTTTGGAATTCACTCATAACTCAATATTATACTTACACAATATTCCTGCAGCTCTTTCAAAAGATGAGAATTCGTTCCATACAAAATGTACGACGAAAATAATTACTTTTTTCGTAAATTTTTCCGATGTTTTAATGGCTATTCTGCTATTCGGGGCGGAGAAAAATCCAACAAATCAAAGATCATAAAAATCGGTCCAGCCGTTCTTGAGTTATAACTGGTGTAACAAACCTGACTTTGTTTTATATATTAAGATTACAGACTGTGTGTCCATTCACAATACACATGTGTCATAAACTACACATTTATGGGTAAATAAAAGAAACGTTAAATAGTAACATGAGATACATATACATACTCGTACATATATTTATGATGTATATTTGTAATTTCATATATTTATGATGTAAATCTTTTGTAATTCCTCCATCATGTTATCAGGTATATGTTACACTTTTCAATACTATCAACTTACTTATCTCATACTCTGTAAATCTGAATGTATGAAATATTACCAGGTTAATTCGGTAAATCCGATTATAATATAGGTATGCTACCAGATTACCTTTTCTACTTTGTCACAAAAAATGTATGCGTACTTATATTTATATATATTACATACATTTTCTTTATTACACAGCTTAGTTTCAGAGAAAAATGTTTTTTTTTGTATTTGTTATGTAATTATGCATCTGCATTTCAGGAATAATATTAATATGAACTAAATATGTCAATTTGTCTGTCCTGGAACGGGAAACTTTCCTAGTTGGACAGGCAAAGCTTTTCAAATTATAATTTGTACTTTCTTTTGTATCGATAATAAATAAATAAATAAATAAATAAATAAACACATTACAGCGGGTAATGAGTGGCACTTAAATCCCTCTTGAATTATTCAAGGCTACTGTAGATGTCAACAGTTTTGGAAGCGTTATTCAGCGCCATACCTCGTGTCATGCTATGCCGAGCCAGTACGTCCGTTCTGCTATGTGGGATACATAGAAGATCGTGGTACCGTCACTGGCTGTAGTTGTTCGGTACATACAATTTATAATATTCCAGGAGGTACGGGTTATCTATTTAATTATTAATGATTTTGCACGCCGTTACTGCAAGGGCCCCACTCCTCCTCGACTGGAGACTTTGGCAACGCGTTTCTGTGAGCAGATCTTCATGATGCATGAATCGCGGGTACTCTCCGTGCATTCTCATATACAGGTATCTAAGAAACTTTTTTTGAATCTGTTCCAATTTCTCAATGTATTTTTTCTGTTATGGGGCCCATACAGCAGAGACGTATTCAATTTTAGACCTTATAATGCAGTTATACAAAGCCTTCATGGCTTCAGGATATGAAAACTGCAAGATCTTATAACAAACCCTAGAAGCTTGTAGCATGATGTTGTCAACTGCAATATATGGTCAGAAAATATAAATTTGGGATTAAAGACTACCCCTAGGTCCTTAATGGATTTTACTGGTGACAATTATATATATGATTAAGTAGGTAGGTATTTAAGTCCCTTCTTCCAAATCCTAAGATTTTAGAGGAAATTTTCGTTATTAAAAACCTACTATATTCACGTGCCCGTAAGTAATATGACAAAATATTTCTCTGTGCAATTAGGAATATACACTAAGTACTCTTCCGTTTGAAGCATTTGCTTGTCTGCATAAGATAATAATTTATTGTCTTTAGATACAGAGAACGTGAAATCAACCACAAATATCGGGTTAAAGATTATCTCATTTACATATTTAGAGCTGTTCTTCATTGAATACTATATAAATTTATTACTTAATTATTATTATTTTTAATATACATAATTGTTTATTATTATTTACCTGATATTATTTAGCTGTTGTAATTTACCAATCTTTATTTTTTGTTAATAATTAAATGCTGCTGTGGTATGGTCACCCTATGAATGCATCTGGTAAGCCACAACTAATAGGTACTGCATTATAATATGCGAGCCTGAGGTGTGTAAATAACCCCAGACCCTCTGGGCTTAATACCCAAGAAATTATGATTGTGAAAAAGAAACTACTTGCGCGAACTAATATCACAAAGGATGGCACAAAAGAGAAACTCCAGGGAATGACAAATCCACCAACCTTGTTTTTGCTTATCTTGATGTGTGGAGGCCTCCTTTATCATCAAACCAACAATTAGATGCAGTAAAAGAAATCCTTATGTAATGCAGCCAATGTAATCCTTATGTAATGCAGTAATCAAAGTTCCTTTTCAAACAATGAAGAAAATTTTCCAACAAAACAGACAGTGTCAGTTCTTTTCTTGTTTTAGAATTTATTTTGAAAATCAATCCATTTCGATGTCTTTGTCAATTCCAAGGAGTAAAGTAAAGTAAGTACCATGCTTGTGATATATATTTATTTAAATATCGAACAAACAAAAAAAAAACATATTGCAATGCGTAACCATGCTCCCCGCCTTGGAAGTTCACGGAACTTTCAAAAACAAAACAAAGTTTAAATTAAACTTATTAAGGATAAAATCACTAAGTTGAAAAATGTTTAAAAATAAAATAAAAATCATGTTGCTAAGTCAACTAGGTGTTAAATAAAGAATATCATGTTGCTAAGTCAACTAAGTGTTAAATACAGAATGTCATGGTTAAGTCCGAAAGAATTAAATTATGATAAGTTATTAACATAAAATAAAATAAAGATAAAATTATTGCGTTGGGATGGGATATAATTTAACGACAGGACGTTTAAAAAATCCGTATCTGGTCTTTACCGTCGCAACTCGAATTATATTATCAGTACCAGGATGAACGTCCGTGATTACGCCCAAAGGCCAATTTAACGGAGGCGAATCCTCCTGTCCCACAAGTACGACAGTTCCAACCTTAATAGGATGGTCAGTCGTAGTCCACTTCTGCCTGACTTGCAACGTGTGCAGATATTCCAAACGCCACTTTTTCCAGAAGGATTGAACCATGCCATCTAATAACTGCTTGCGCTGAGCAAAGTTTGTTTTAGCGTCTGTCAAAACAGAAGCAGGTAAGTACTGTAAAGGTGTCGACATTAGAAAATGCGCAGGAGTAATCACTTCCGGATAGGGTTCGGAAGACACGACTGTGAGTGGGCGCGAGTTCATCAAACACTCTATTTGAACCAGAACGGTCTGTAGTTCTTCATAAGTGAGGAGCTGAGTTCCGATCACACGGTACAAATGAGTCTTCATACTCTTTACGTTTGACTCCCATATACCCCCGAAATGAGGCGCACGTGGGGGAATCATTTTCCACTCAACCCGGCGATTAGCGAGTTCGCGCTTTAAAGCGGGCTCAAATTCTGACTCAACTAAAAACTTATGGAGATCATCTAATTGTGCCTTTGCACCAATAAAATTGGTGCCATTATCTGAATACAAGCATGACACAGGGCCACGCCGAGAAATAAAACGGCTGAAAGCAGCCAGGAAAGCATTTGAAGTTAGGTCAGAGACCAACTCAATATGAATGGCCTTAGTTACAAGACATACGAAAAGACAGATATATGCCTTTTGTGAATGTTGTCTTCTCTGACGAGCAAGCGTGATACGGAGGGGACCTGCGTAATCTACACCGGTATGAACGAAAGCCTTTGCTTCTACAATACGATATGAAGGTAAATCCGCCATCTTCGGTGTAGGATGCGACGGATTTGAGCGGAAGCAGCAATTGCATTTCCGCACTTTTGCCCTAATAACAGTCCTGGCATCTAATATCCAATAGCGCTGCCGTAAGATGGACATAAGGAGTCCAGGGCCTGTATGACAGTTCATGACATGGAAATGATCGATGATAAGATCCACAACACAGTCATGTTTAGGTAGTAATACCGGATGTTTAACCTCAAATGGTAAGTCCGATTTAGAAAGCCGCCCCCCAATACGTAATAAATTATCCTCATCGAGAAAAACTGATAAATTCCGAAGCTTCTTTGAAGGCAATTTGCTTTTCTGGAGTGCAGCAATATCTTCTTCAAAATGAATACTCTGCACAGAACGAATCACAGCCTTTTCAGCAGTCATAAGATTATTGACCGTTCCAGAAGAAGGTGATACCCTTTTTACGAATTGGAGAACATAAACGACAATCCTTAAAAGTTTATCCCATGTGGAAATGCGCTGAGCAAGTTCACTCAGGACCCACGTTGAACTATTGCAGTGAGCACATTAGTTTTGTGCTCAGGCATTTCACCAGTATTTGTGAAATGAAAAGGTTTTATTGGCCGTTCCAAAGGTGTGCTGCGAATCCATGATGGGCCGTTCCACCATAGTTCGTGTGAAACGAGTTGGGAAGGAAGCACTCCACGTGAAAGGCAGTCACTAGGATTTTCGCTACCGGCGACATGATAGAAGTTCTCAGGAGACAAATTCTCCTGACATTGAGCCACGCGATTACTAACAAACACCGACCATCGATGCGGTGAAGAATGTATCCACGAGAGCGCAATGGTCGAATCTGAAAACGCATATATCCCGGCAATAAGAAGACGCGAACGATAATTGTCTTGAACCGTCCTTATTAGTTTGGACATCAAGACCGCGGCACATAGCTCCAAACGAGCGAGTGTTGTCACTTTGGTGGGAGAGACCTTTGATTTTGCACACAACAATCTCACGGTAATATTCCCAGACGGATCAGTTGTGTGTAAATATATCACACAGCCATAACCATTCAGGCTCGCATCGCAGAAAGCGACAATGAGCACTGTACTGCCCTGTAGGACACCAACATGACGTGGGATTTTTATCGTAGAAATTAAAGGAAATTCCTGTGTGAGTGCCGAGAACCTTTGAATAACGCTCTCAGGGGGGGTATCATCCCAACCAATGTTGCACAGCCATAGCTCCTTAATAAGCAATTTAGCGTACAGAATGATGGGGGCGACCAAGCCAAGGACATCGAATAAGCGGGCGACTATAGAGAGTATGTTCCGCTTTGTACACTTCTCCTGAACATAAGAAGTCGTAAAGAAGAAGCTGTCATCAACTGGTTCCCACGAGAGGCCTAACACCTTAGAGGCATTGTTAGAACCAACAGTGAAATCCACCGCACTGCGGTGAGAATCTGGAAGGTTTTCAAGTACAACTTGAGAATTACTAGTCCATTTGACCAAATCAAAGGCACCGGACTTGAATAACGAGATTAATTCTCGAGAAAGACGTATGGCGCTGGACTCATCTGCAATAGAATAGACCAGGTCGTCCATATACAACTTGGATTCTGCCACATTGGCAGCATCCGGGAAATGTGGTCTCATATCTTGGGCTAACTGACGAACAGTCCTCATTGCTAAGTATGGACTTGCCGTTAGTCCGAAAGGGACCCGATTAAATTGAAAAGTCCGTATGAGATCGTTGTTGGATAATCGAAATAAGATTCTTAGATATCTACGATGCTTGATAGGAACTTCAATCTGTAAATACATTTGCTTTATGTCCGCAGTCATAGCGATGGGATAAAGACGAAAGTCAAGCAAAAGCAAAAACAAATCAGCTTGCAAATTGGGACCAGTATGCAAGACGTCATTTAATGACAGCCCTGAATGAGTCATGGCGCTAGCGTCGAGCACAATCCGAGGCATAGGTTTGTCCGGACGATTGACGGCATGATGCGGGATGTAATATCCATCATCTGTAATTTCAGACTCTTTGACTTCTGACAAATAATTGCTGTCAATATATTCACCGATAACTTTGTTATAATTCTCCTGTAAAGAAGGTGATTGTTTAAATTTTCGTTCCAAGGCCATAAATCGGCGCTGGGCGGTAGTAAGAGAATTACCCAATTGTTTTGGGTCTTTGCAGAAAGGTAAAGCAACAGAATACCTTCCATTGACAGCGCGAGCGATAGATGAAGTAAACAGATTCTCACATTCCGTCTCCTCCGGACTTAAAAATTGCATGTTAGGGATTTCTTCTAACTGCCAAAATTTTTGGACTAAATCATTAAGTGCAAGTGCGGAAAATGAAGTACTTGTATTAAGCACATTATCAGGGTAGTCGCCCATTAGCACGAAACCAAACGCGGTCGATAATGCGGGGGGTGCACTAGTCCCTGATTCAATCCTGTCCCCTAAATAGATATGTGGAAATAATTGTGCCCCTAAGACAACATCTATGTTTCCGGGAATGTTCCACGTTAAATCAGCGAGGGGTATGCCCTCTAAGTACCTCATATCAACCTTTGCTATGTAGTGATTAGGTAACTTGTCGGTAATGCACTCGACAACGAGCGCAAATATGTTATATTTATTATTTAGGTATACGCGAGACTCAATGTCCAAATAAACGTAACCAAGAATTTGTCGTGATGCTGAACCAATTCCTTTAACAAAAGAATTACTCAAAGGAATTATTGGCAAATTCAGCGCCTTGCAACAATCGACCGTGATCAAATGATTTTGTGAGCCATTATCAATTAGACACCGAACAATAATTTTATTTCCATTTTTAAGTTTTGCATACACTTGAGCAGTTGATAGTAAAATTGTAGTATTAGGAGCTACTTTAGCTGACAATGAACACGAAGAGTTAACGTGCGAGGGCTCCTCTAGTTTCGCATTGCAATTACACGAAATATTGACGTTGGATAGCCCTGGCAAAGGAGGCGTAGACGACTCGTCACTGGTAGGTATTTGAGCCGTATGTACGTGAGTATTGGTTTTAACTCTACTACTACTCTCGAAGTGTAGGAATGTATGGTGACGTTTTTTGCATACCTCGCAAACAACCGACGATTTGCACGAATTGATTGTATGCAACCCGCTGAGACAGTTCACACAGGCATGTTTTGATTTAATGAATTCAAATCGGGCCTGTGGCGAACTCAAACCTTTAAACTGTGAGCAAACATTAATTGAATGACCAGTTTTGTTGCAATAAATACAAACTTTCGCGGGCGAAGCCGGAACATGGATACTCTCGTTGCTCGCGACGAACGTTTTGTAATTATTTGCACGTGATGAAGAGGTAGGCGCCTTATTTATAACACCGTGATTATTGCTTGTCCGTTCTAATATTTTTACTTGATCTTTCACAAATGAGATCAACTCATTGTATGCAGGAATTTCTTGAGTTCTAAATGACATTTCAAAATTTTGTGACGTTTGGGAATCAATTTTCCTTAACGCACAGTGTAATAATATGAAGTCAGTTAAATCTTCAATATCTAACTGTTTTAACGCCAAAACAGACGAAGAATACCTTTCAACAAATGAATCAAGACTAACAGATGTATTTGTGCAACCCTTTATGTCAAGAATATTATTCAAATAATATGTGCCTAGTGCACGTTTATCTTGATATTTCGAAACCAACGAATCCCATATAATCTTGTACGTCTCTCCGGTAGGTACAATACCCGCGGTAATCTGCAACGCGCTATGCGTTAATTTACCTACCAAATACTGCACACGTTGAGAATCATTCAGCTGTGTATTATTATGGATGTTCGATTTGAATGACTCATAAAATTTTGCCCAGGTATCCATTTTACCGTTGAAGGAGGGAAGTTCTATAGGGGGAAGTTTGATGACTGGTACGCGAGAATCGCGGACGTTATTCTGTGACGTTGTTGTTGTTGCATTTTGAATTTTGTCACGTACGCGTTTCACACTACCAAACAAATCCTCAAAAGCATCCAATTGTTGATAATCCGGTTCAAATGTCGGGTTTGAAATCAATTGGATATTATTAATATCATCAATAACATTTTCAAACTGCTCCCGCATCTCTTCAATTCTTTCTGACTTAGACAAGAAGTTTTCATTCTGCCTTGATTCAAAGGTGGAAATGTTTTTAGCCAAATTAAACAAATCGTTTAACCGGGAAAAAAGCCTCTCCTTTTTTGCTGTCAAAATGATCAACTTTCTATCGGTTTGGTCACTCGACTCTTCCGTAATGAAGGGCATTTTAAATAAAAATAATTTTTAAATGTTCGTCACTAAATTTTCACAAAACTACCTATAAGGTATTTCGTAAATTACCAAAGAATACGTAATCACAAACCTTTATTTGAGTAATTATGAAATTAAGCAACCAATAAAGATTTTGTAGGTTCTATTTCAAATTTACCAAAAAAATACGTAAATTGACGCTAAATAATTCTATAAGAGGTAGGTATTTCAAGAATATTACCAAAATTACGTAAATCTGAAACCTTTCTTATAAAATTTATGCTGTAAGAATAATTAAGTGTTATAGAGTATAATGAAATTTGTCAATTAATACACAAATTCCCACTAACATCCAACAAATCTTATTAGAACTAGCAATACAATATAGGTATTCCGAAATTTACCAAAATTACGTAAACCGAATTTCCAAATTATTATATTACCTTGCTAGAACGTATCCGGCTCGAAGGACCATAATTATGCATTATAATATGCGAGCCTGAGGTGTGTAAATAACCCCAGACCCTCTGGGCTTAATACCCAAGAAATTATGATTGTGAAAAAGAAACTACTTGCGCGAACTAATATCACAAAGGATGGCACAAAAGAGAAACTCCAGGGAATGACAAATCCACCAACCTTGTTTTTGCTTATCTTGATGTGTGGAGGCCTCCTTTATCATCAAACCAACAATTAGATGCAGTAAAAGAAATCCTTATGTAATGCAGCCAATGTAATCCTTATGTAATGCAGTAATCAAAGTTCCTTTTCAAACAATGAAGAAAATTTTCCAACAAAACAGACAGTGTCAGTTCTTTTCTTGTTTTAGAATTTATTTTGAAAATCAATCCATTTCGATGTCTTTGTCAATTCCAAGGAGTAAAGTAAAGTAAGTACCATGCTTGTGATATATATTTATTTAAATATCGAACAAACAAAAAAAAAACATATTGCAATGCGTAACCAGGTACCTTATATTTTTAGTTTACAGTATAATGTTATTGTTGCCAACGATGAGCATACTGCCCAGCTATAATTAAATTATTAATAATTCATGTCTGAATAATTGTTCTCGATGCTTCTTTTGTAGGTTTATAATTATTTTTTTAAAGTTAATCTGCATTTTTTTTAAATTACTTTGTAAAACTGCATATCTCGTTAAAGGAATGCCCTAGTGAGATATGCAGCTTATGTTTTTTCATGTATTTCTCATTTTTCAATAAATAAATAAATAATAAATAAATAAATATCACAACAAAGATTGTAATTTCTTCTTTCAAAACATGTCTGGTAATATTGTTTATCTCTAGAATAACAACTTGTACCTTTACTTACTTACCTACATGCATTCAGGTGTTGTTTAATAAACAGTAATCTTTTCCAAGAAAAATCATTGTTAAGGTATCAAATAATTCTCTGTTTAATGGTTTTCTATTGTGTGACAAAGCAATTGTGTTTATAACAATGGAGACCTGGTCAAGACCTTGCACACATCGTAATCCATGTTCAAGGGCGATATGTGCTGATAGTAATTATTGTCACTCAATAATTACGTAATTTACATTTAAGTATCAACTCAATTTTCATGCACCCGAGGTTTGTCCAACATGATACACGGTCTCCGGAAACTCGCAGTTCAAGCAGGAAACTCAAACTGGTGAATCTCCATCATATTTGGAATCGATTTTGTTGTATAACTTATTTTGATTTGAGCTATCATTTTCCGGTAAATCGAATGCGAAGATGAATTTTTTATAATAGATTAACCGGTTTCAAACTTATACTACGAGTTTCCGGACACCGTTTAGGTACTTATGCTTAAGACGATATATACCCTAAAATATATTCAGAATCTTAACGACGTAAGTAAAGAAACCGTGTATACGAATTGCGACTTGCGACTCGTGCACTGGACGGACCTACTGTCGAATTTGCCGTATCAAAGAAAAGAAGAAGAAGATGAATGATGTGGGCATCTTAACGACGTAAGTGAAGAAAGTGTGTAAACAAATATACGCCGCGGCACGGCATATTGTACGAACGTACGGTCGAATTCACCCTAACAGGCCTGGAGATTCGACCTTTCTGCCGCGTTCATTTTAATTAATTCTGAAGAAAGTGCTACAAATATTTAAAATGTGTCTCCATGTTGTCCTTCCGAAATTATTAATTCATCGTCTAGAAAAATAAAATCTGGTGCTTACCGCTAACTTTATAGTTGAAAAACGGGTTATATAGTTTTGAAATCGTTGTACGTAAAATATATTAATGGTAAGGAACTGTTTTTATTAATCTACTATATAAATAACTCGCATTTCTTATGCGGCATGGAAGTAAAAAAGTAGTTATAGTTACGGATTCGCCGGAAATGATAAAAATGTGAGTTTTGAGCGTACAAAAATTATTAGGATTGTGTACCGCCCTTCGATGAAGGATTGTAGGTCAATGGTACCGCCTTAATTTTATCACGCAATTTTTTTTTTGAAATTTGACATATTCGTGACAAAAAAAAAACATTGATACCAAATCGTTCCGTCCACATAACGCCCGCACAACGCACTGAGCCGCTCCGAACCCGTAAACTATTTATTATATGACTGTGACTATCATAGCCTTCCCATCGGGTGCCTTATGGACGGAACCATTGATTTACCCATTATTTTATGTGTTCTTAAGGCGATCCACTAGTTCAGGAAAAAATCGACATCGGAATTCACGCCCTTTATAGGAGTTTAAAAATACTTGAGAAAAAGCTTTTGGAAAGGTTGGAAAAGGTATTTGAGAGTTTTGTTTTACAGGTTGATTTCGTAAAGGCCTGTAAAAATATTAATTCCTGTTTTACGCATTGTTTATTGTAATAAAACGGAAATTTAAAATTGATTTCACGAAATCAAGCGACGCGGAGTGACGCGTCCATCTCCCGCTCAGTTCGGGGCGTGACTGAGGTTTGGCGACTGTGGCGTGGACAGTAGTTCTTCGGTGGACGCCATAAGGTTCACTTTGAAAAACCGAATTCGTCAACTAGCGGCCGTATTGTAAAATAACAACGTGAAAATGCATATTTTATTTTATTTTGGGAAGATTGGGTGTAAATATCAACTTTTTTTGCGATCATTATAAAATAAACTGAATTTGCCACATTATACAATAAAACCATAACCGAAAAGGGGTTTATAAATAGGAGAGTTTGGACTTGAAAGTGTGTTTTTTAGACCTTATACTTTATTTTTATATAGGTTTATTAAAAGACTTATAAAAAAAATGACCGATATTTTTAAGGGCCAAGGTATGTTCTACACGCAGTATTTAATTGAAGCATCTACAATACCTCTAAGCGATCAAATTTTCAAAACAAAAACATATGATTTTGTATGATTTTGCATTATTTACTATGGCTTCATCTTAAGTTGATATCTCGCACAAATTAAGCTGTACAAATTAGTCATGTATTATTAATTTCATTCAAAGAATAAAAGCGAATGTTACAATTTATCATTCACACACCTTTTTTTAAATTGAACTATTTTCCTAATGAATTTTTAGTAAAATAATAATAATTGGGATTGAAATGTTTTCCGAATAATCGACACGGTATTTCGATTATAAATTATTGTTAAAATGTTTTTTTTACATTAGCTCCACTCAGAAACCCCGAGGAAAAAAGTTCTTTAGGGACTATTTCAACTTTGGAGATGTTGTGTTGTGTGGAGGATCTTTTTTATTTATTTCAAAACATACGGCACAACATGTGCCATTAACATGAATATTTTTATATATATTATAATACAATAACATGAAGAAATTTACAATATAAATATCAAGTTAAATCTAAAAAAAAGGAAAAAAAGGAGTTAAGGTAGTTGTAATTAAAAAGTGTGATGTATAAAATGAAAGTATAAAGTAAAAGCATAAACTATAAAATATAGAGTATAATGTAAAAGTAAAAGTAAAAAAGTTAAAATAAAAAGTTAAAAAGCAGGAAATAATATAGTAAAAAGTAAAGCTGTAGAAAGTTTGTAGAAAGGAAATTCTGGGATGGAAAAAGGTATGAGGGGTGGGTAGAAACTGGGGTCAATGTATCCATGAGTGGCGGACATATGAATCCATCCCTCCACTGGGGTGCAAGGCGATGGGTCGAGAGATTACGACTGCAGAGGGCAAAAGGTCTGAAACCAGTGTCTCCCCATCCCACGCAGCAGGTTGACTAATGCATCCGCCGCCAAGACCTAGACAAAAATCGCCCTATGAACCCGTCACACAAATTGTTGTCACCGATTTTTTTTAATTTAATTAAAATTAAATTTAATAATGTTATCATCCAGTTCTGCGAGTATTTTAGTATGTATTTTTGTTACAGCTGTTTCGGCTTATAAGGCCATTTTCTAACTGTAGTTGACCACTTTAAGACGACCTTAAAAAATTGACTCAATTAAAATCACATAAATAACTCGTTTCAACGTAGATTAACCCAGTTTGAAAATGACCTTATAAGCCGAAATACCTTTAAGGGGGCATACATTAATTACGTTAGCAGTTTTTCTTCCAATCTAGACTCCCTCCCCACTTGGTAAGATAAATTTTGGCCACTTCGTATATTCTTTTCAAGTAACGTGAGATTTTGCTGAATCCCCCCCCCCCATTTTGAGCTCACGTAATTAACCCCCCTAACAAAAATATATACTAAAATACCTGCAGAACTTGATAATAACATTATTAAATATGATTTTAATTAAATTTAAATGAAATTAAATGGAGTTCTGCGAAATAAACACAAAAATATTTAATCATGATATTATATTATTATAGTTGTCACTGATCACTGGGGGAAAGATATTAAAAGTCACTTTAGACAAAAATTGATAAGTAGAACACCGACTTGGGGTCGGGGGACACCGACTACATTCTACATTATTTGTTCGTTCAATTTTCTTATTACATTCACGGCACTAGATGTGAATGATGTATTCCGTATTTGCATACAATTGAGATGCTTGGACATTGTATTATTTTACAAAATGTTTAAACGATAAAAAACACAATTTTATTTTTAGAAATTTGCTGATTAAATTTGAATGACTTGTACGACCCATTATAATTATGAAACATATAATTACGCACACATAATGTTTATTTGAGATCAAAACGGGTCATTCGCTATTATAACTGAAATTTTAAAAAACAATCTATTTATCATTATATTATGACACATTTCGAATGAGATTGCCATTATTAATCTTAAAATAAATAAAGGCAAAATTATTATTATTCAAACGAATTAATCAAAAACTTTGAAGGTTAAATTATTAACGAAAGTGTCGAAAAGTTTACAGTTTTTTGTCTTGTAATAGAATCACGTTTTCGGTGTTTTCCATCGGTATGCAATGGCGTAACCATACAATATTAGGCCCTCAGGCAAACCAAAATATCTTTTAAACGAAAAAATAGGATTAACCCACATTCTCCAATATCAGTTTCAAGGAAAAACTTTACCAATCCAGACGAGCTATTCCGTATTTTTTGTGAGAACGAGATCGATATCGCGCGAGAATTCCTGTCAGATTCGTGTCAATTTCAATGCCTGTTATATGTTTGTTTAGGTCGTTTTAAACACATATTTCTGCAAGTGTGCATGCTTATTTATTCATTTAACAGCGATATAAAATCCCACAAATCTGACAAGCAATCTCGCCCGAGATCTATGTCGATCGAGATGAAATTCTGACATAGGCCCGTAGAAAAAGCAAATAACAGCCATTGAAAATGACACAAATCTGACAGGAGTTCTGGCGCGATATATCGATATCGTTCTCACAAAAAAAAGGAATAGCTCGTCTGATGACTTTATAATAAGTAAGTAAGTTTATCCTAAGACTGTGCAATTCAAGGATATCTGGTTTTAACCACTTACATTTATGTAATATACATATTTTGGATATTTTACAAAATACATGCAGGAATTTTATGACACCAGTGACGTGCGTGTGGACCCGTACTGAATGAACAAAGTTTCTCGGTCTTAAAATTGGCAAAAAAAGAGGCAAGACACTATATTTTTTTATTCCAGTCTCAGAGAGAGATAACGTACTTTACGTGATCGTTCTAGCATCTTCTGTCTTTTTTCATTTTCAAATAAGACACGTGAGAAGGAAGAAGACGAAAGTCGATGGCGACGGTACGAGCTCTCTCTAGGACTGCTTTATTAATGGTATATGTTATAGTTGCAAACAGATTGCAAATCAAATGGACTATTATCAATAATTTAGAATTTAATAAAAAATATGGCGTTTTAATATGTCATAACCATGGGAATGTATGAACATTGAAGTACCCACCACTGTCCCACCCCGGTATAGGCATCTTATGGTCGCCCCTTCGGAGTTCTCGCAAGAATCTAATTTTTTTGAATAAACGGCTCTACATTTAATGTAACGAATCTAGACCTTCAATGTCCCCTCATACTGTGTTAGGTGGCGGTATGCGGGCGCGCCTACAGGACTGTACTGTAATGGTCAATCTCTACAATTCTAAAGCCCATGGAGGTGTCAATGCAAAAACAGTGAGCCTCATGGACAGTCAAACAAGTTGTTAGTAACATCAACAAAAAATAAAAAAAAATAAACTCATCCAAAATGACAGCAGCCGTCATGATGGAATGTATGAACAGTGGACACTAGAAGGGAATCTGACTCACCTTAAATTCCCACAGCACATTCTTGTTATGTTATTATCGGTTCCGATAAATCACTTGGCTGAGCACATGCACACGTCTCAGTTTGATTCGATATTAAGGAACCGAGGTATCAAGGTAATAACTGCACTAGTTCCTTTAACAGTTTCCAATTACACGCCCTGACTTACACTGATTGGTAATTTCTGCGAAGAGGCTTCTTTAGTATAGTCAATATTAATGTACTGAGAGGTCAACATCAATATGAGTTGATCATTAGTATCATTACAATGGTTCCTAACAGACTTCTTTAAAAGACGACATATTGTGGAACAATAACTGAGTCCGGTCCGTCGGTGTCCGCAGCTCTCAAAAGTAAAACAATATTACATAGGTAATATTCGCACATATTGTCTGACTAGATAGGTTTTGAAAGTATGTAGGATGTAGGAAGGTACATATACATAGTTGTTACGATCCTGCTACATTGCTTTAACCTTATTATCAATTATACCTCAACATCATTTATGAATTATACCTTAAATGCTGAATTTACAAAATTAATATTTCTTTTAATATTTTTTAAGTGGTGGGTAGCTAACCGCTGTGCGGGATGAAAATAATAATATTGTGGAATTTTGCCAAAAACAATATATCAGAAAGTTATCATGAAATTCGTTTTATTTTTATGAATGGTCCACGTGAAGACGGATTCGATCGGTCTAACCACAACATTTTTAATTCGGCCAGGAGTCTGGGTTGCAGATTCAGTGGCGTAATGTTTGGTGACTAATTATATTTATCTTCTGGTGTCTAATATGCACGGTATAAAAACATCATCAAATCAATAACGATAGATCAATCTAGAAGCAAAAACAAAAAAAAATTAACCAATAATTTTTCTTTGTTTTGTTAAGATAATGTATATAAATGTAATAATTTACCGGGAAAATTAGAAGATAGATTTATAATTGTATGAACGCTTTTACAAATTTAACTCTTTTTAAATCTAATGGTTTTGAAATGGTGCATCCTTTCACCAATGTTGATTATAATGGTGAATACATCATAAAACCTCAAATTTCCGATATGCAGATGACACCACCCTTATCGCCTCTTTTGAAGAAGAAATGAACCGCTCCCTTGCTAAAATAGGGAAGAAAGCTGTAAT
Source organism: Limnephilus marmoratus (assembly GCA_917880885.1). Lineage (NCBI taxonomy): Eukaryota > Metazoa > Arthropoda > Insecta > Trichoptera > Limnephilidae > Limnephilus > Limnephilus marmoratus. Next base: position 11,897,651 of record OU862919.1, read on the forward strand.
CTAGGCCTACCGATCAACAAGACCATAAGTAAACTGTTAGTGATCGACAGGGCAAATACCTTTGTAAGAACAAATAATACTGTCATCAACTTAGAAACGATGAACGACTTTATATACTTTAGAGCCAGGGGAAAAAAGCGGATGGATGCCCTCGAAATGAGGTGCTGCAGCAAAATTCTCAGGGTTCCATGGATAGCTGAACGCACAAATATGTCCATTCTAGAAGAGCTAGGCATCCACAACTGGCTTTCAACTTTCTGCATACAACGTATTTTAAGATATGAATACTTTGGACACATTGCTCGCCAAACTGGGGACTCCCAACTGGAGAAACTCGTGGTCGCTGGCAAAGTGGATCGCGGAATCTCTGTGCTGGAGTAACTAAGTATCACTGGAGTCCGGTCCGTCGGTGTCCGCAGCTCTCAAAAGTAAAACCGCGAGAAGTGGATAAGCCATATCCACGGTGGAAATAGGAGTAGGCCCTACTCCGCGGTCCGTGAGTTTTCAGTGAGCTAGAGTGTTAAGATTGAAAAATACGACGTTATTGATGTTGTGGCTGAAAATGACTTTTTTTTCAAAATTTCAATATTTTGTATGAAGATTTTCAGGATATATCTTCTTACAAAATGTGGAAATTTTGAAAAAAAAAATAATTCGTTTTCAGCAACAACAACATCAATAACGTGCTATTTTTCAATCTTAGCACTCTAGCTCACTGAAAACTCACGAACCACCACTGGAGTAGGGGTCACGATCCTCAGATACGAGGAACCGATTTATAAAGCAGTGTTTCGAATAAAAAGTTTTTATCAAGAAAGAAACGCATCGAAGATCGTGAAAACAATTGGAAAAATCGTAGAAAGTACCATCGTAGAAATTAACAAAACCAAAGAAAAATAGTGTCTATACTATGCGAAATAATTGTAGGTTTTATTATTTTATGACATTTCTCAGAAGCCATGACTTAAGAATTCGATACACACATATTACCTGACAATGCAATAATAGTTCAGTTTTGAAAAACTATTCATAATCTAGTACATAATATGTATACATACTCGTATATATATAAAAATTTAGGTTCCGTATGTTTGCATCCGCAAATCTCGTAAAGCAATCGATGGATTGACTCAAATTTTTTACAGAACATTGCATTTTAGCAGAAGAATTTTTTATATGAAATGGTAAGCTCTGGCATTATGAACTTTGAATAAAAAAATTACTAAAGGTGGTGGGAGAGTGGTTTGAAAATCTGTGGGAAGGCGGGGAAGGTGGAAGAGGAACGCAGGAGGGGAAGGATACGCGGAAGGGGAACGGGGACGCATGGAAACGGACATGCAGGGAGAAACAATTTATTTTTTGGAATGACATTTCAACGCATGCCGGGTACCAGCTAGTAGTAGATAAAATTTAATTAGGAAGTTATTTTTTAAGGTTTTTTAACCAGTCAACGCTAGTAAAATATGAAACCTTCGCTGGGAACCGCACCTCACTGCACGATTTTTAATTAGTGACCGACCGAAGGTTTGGTTTCGGTTTCAGCAAGGTTCGGCATAAAAATCTAGTTTCGCCATCAGTTTCGGTTTCGGCAGATTTTCTGCCGAACCTTCGGCCGCACCGAAACTCTGCAAAAGATCTCAATAAATGTTAAATTTAGTCTTATTTATTTATTAATTTTCGGGAAATCTACAGTTTACATTTATTTCAGTTTATACATAGTATTAAATAGCCAAAATAAAACCAATTATGGATTTCCTCCTTGTGACTTTACTTCTATGGAGACAGCATAATAAGAATAAGTAAATCAATTGTATAAAAAAGGAATATGAATCCAAAATGATATAAAACAATATATATATATATATATATATATATATATATATATATATATATAATGAAAACAAAGGCGTTAGTGTGTTTCTCTGTAAAACAAAAGCTTTATTAATAATACTTATTTACAACTCTTAAAATTACATCATCGGTTAAAAGAAAGGTTCACTTACCTGTAAAACAAAAGAAACAACATTTAATGCCCTTATTTCAGGTTTCTTTATATAATAATAAATAAGATAATTAGATAATATTTTGAGGATTTTTTTATGCAATAATTCTGACAGTTATATTTAAATAATTCGATTCTATTGTTTAGCTGTCAGCAGTGATATCTAGTGGGCCACTAACTAACTCGGTACTTACTCAGTGACGCAGCAAATACAAGCTTAAGGAAAGCACTCATTAGTCTAGTGGTTTTCTTTACATATATACTCAAAACAATTTTTTTTATATAAAAGGAAAAATTACAAAACAAAAAAATCTATCAATACATTGGTAGCCATGGAGAGAGGTTGTACATATAAATCAAATCATAACAGAAATATAAACATAACATTATTCAAGAACTAAAACATTTTTTTTTTAATGAATAAGAATGTTGTGATTGTAAGCACAATTAAAATTAAAATATACTCAATTAATGAGGTCCTTCCTTTATAATGTACATAAGTGTTGAATATTGACAAATTTTTGTTCCAAGAAGTAGTTAACATGTTTGTTAATTTTTAGTAATATCAAAAAAATAAATTTCACGTACTTCAATTAGTTTTTTTTAATTTCATTTAACACATGTTTACTGTCAGTATAAGTGTAAAAAATAATCTAAATTTCAGTGAACAATAGATTTTTAACATGTCTAAAAACGTTTCGGTTTCGGCCTTATTTTTTATGTTTATTTTTATGTTTCGGTTTCAGTTTCGGTTTCGGTCGGACACTATTGTTGATGTTTATCGTAAGAGAGATAATCAAGAGACTAGAACAGACTAAATAAAAGGTAAATCACAAATGAACGAGAGACGTGTTTTAACAATAATGAGTTTTATGTAGGTTAATTAAACCATTCAAGGTAGTTAAAAAAAATATTTAGTGAACCGGAAGAAACCGATCTCACCCGAACAAAAATGATCAAATAGTTTTTTTTTACATGAAAGAAGAATCGGCTATAATTCATCCCCTCAGTTGAACAAGGTTCTAAGTAACTCTTTTTTTTCAAAAACGACCTTTGAATGCAAAACCATTTCTTTGCTTCTTTCACTTTACTCAACCAGAATAATTTTCAGATTTGTATATCCGTAGATACTTGTGTGACGAATTCATACAATAATACATATAGATAAGTTTTAAGATTGTCACGGCCAAAAGCATTTTCGTTATTTGTTTTTGGGGTGTTATGCCGTGTTGCGCTATCTCCTTCTTTAGCCAACGTTTCGGACATCGTTGCAGTGTCCATCATCAGGGCAGATCCGGTAGATATGTGTCTACACAATTGTACTAATAGTGCTTTTGAAGTAATTAAAAACATTTTTTAGTGACAGACCTATTATATAAAATGAACACATTTTCGTTATTTGTTTTTGGGGTGTTATGCCGTGTTGCGCTACCTCCTTCTTTAGCCAACGTTTCGGACATCGTTGCAGTGTCCATCATCAGGGCAGATCCGGCAGATCCGGTAGATGTGTAATTTTTAGTCGTGAAGTGTGTGCTTATTTACTTCGAAGCGATTCCGTGTCGCCAGCACCACTAACTTTCACCAGTACAAAATAATCGTGACAAGCAGTGGCGTCATCGCCGCCGAACTTTGGCTAAAGAAGGAGGTAGCGCAACACGCCATAACACCCCAAACACAAATAACGAAAATAATACATATAATGTTAAATTTAAGACTTCCATTTATTTTATAATGTTCTAACTTCACTTTCAACATTTTACAGTTACCGTTTTACTTGTATCTGACGGTTGATCATTTTTACGTGTTCATCATTTTAGTCGGATAGGGTTCTAACTTCTTCTTACCATGTTTTCAAATGTCAACGTTTTTAAAAACGAATTCCAGTAATCTTTTTAACAATTTCTGATTTTGAGGTGCGAAAAAGAGTGTTTTTATTAGAACGTTGTCGTAGCTTGTAATGGCATTAGTGAAATGTAGTTAGAACTTATTTCGCCCCAGCTGGTTGCATATATGGTTCTATCTGCACGTTCTATCTACACGCGAATGTGGCAAGTATAAGTCCTTCTTAACTATTTTCTTTTTCAATATATCCTAAAATATATTCAGAATCTTAACGACGTAAGTAAAGAAGCTGTGTACACAAATTGTGAGTCGCGACCCGCGGTTTGGACGGACCTACTGTCGAATTTGACCCATCAAAGAAAAAAAGAAGAAGACAAATAATGTGGGAATCTTAAGCCGCCGCTACCCGAATTTCTACCGATTTCTTACATATCTCCCTTAAACATCTGAAGTTTTTAAGCTCTTAAAAAATATATATGTTATTTTTGAAGATAATATCTAGATGCGTTCCACACTGAAACGCAAATTATATGAAATTCTCTCGATAGAAAAAAAATCGCAAAGTATGCTCCAAAAATTATTATAAACACTTTTGTTTCAGTTATTTTGCAAGTTAGAGTTGTGAAAAAATTCACACTGTTTCTTTAAATGATAATTAAGACGACTTTCATAAGATTTTTGCTCTATTTTAAACGAGTCGTGTTTTATTAAACATTTTCACAATTTTCGCATCGATTTTATTGCATTAAATATTAGCGCGCTCCTCTAACATTCGTAATTACATATCTCTCCATCTTCTTCTTTTTGAGCGCAGATGCGGCACATTAACGACGTAAGTGAAGAAAGCGTGTAAACAAATATACGCCCGCGGCACGACATATTGGCGTAACGGTCAAATTCACCCTAGCAGGCCTGGAGATTCGACCTTTCCGCCTCGTTCATTTTAATTTTAATAATTAAAAGAACGTGTTACTAATATTATTTAAAATGTGCCTCCATGTCTTACTCCCGAAGTTATTTATTTATCGTCTTGAAAAATAATATCTGGTGCTTACCGCTAATTTTATAGTTGAAAAATGGGATATAAAGTTTTAAAACCGTTGTACGTAAAATATATTAATTGTAAGGTATTGTTTTTATTAATATTAAATACAAATAACTTACATCCCCAGTGTTCTGTTGAAATAAAAAAAAGTTATTACAGTTACGAATTTGCCGGAAATGATTAAAATGTGGGTTTTGAGCAAACAAAAATTATTAGGGTTCTAAACCGTCTTATACTAAAAACACCTCACAATCAGAAATCGGTAAATAGATCATGAGAAATCGTATTAGCGAACTTTGATACCTCATTCTCAGAAAAAGGTTAGGTGAAGTTAGAACCCTGTCCAACCAAAGTAACGAATTGTAAAATAAACATAAAACGTTATGGATTCTGTTTAAATTCAAAAGAACAAAAACGTTCAAAAATAACCTTGTTTCCATCAAATGTACAGAAGCAAAATGAGATATCGACATTGTTATATTTTAATATATATTATGGATCATCAATGTTTTTACACGAGAAACTTAATTTATGAATATGGAGAAGTTTTTATATTGTGGCTGACTCACAACAGATTGTGTGTAAATTATTCAGATGTTTTATTATCATCAAAATGTTAGTACAAAATAACAATTTGTAAGACTTTAACTCATTCTGTAGCCCAGCGTAAACTGTTTGAAGCCCGAAAATACCCCGTAAACACACATGCACCATATATAATACACATATACATACTATCGTAGGTATCTGTACTTACTTTGTATCCCACCTGAGTCACTGGGATTATAATGGTGCAGCTCGAAACCAATTTACATACACAAAGCAAAGGAGAGAAACGGATGCAATAGATTTCCGAGAAAATAAATAATGGAGGTTCCGAAAACGAAGAACGTTTACCTTTTTGGGTGACTTTTTACGAACTAAGCAACATGGGACTCAGGTGAAATCCGTAAATAAAGGACATCATCACGTAGCTCAACTTTTCATTTGATAAAGCTAAAAAATTACATACCTGAGGGGCGATTCCGGTTCTACTGTCCGTAACCTTAAAATTAACGAATTTTTCGCTTTCACCGAGAGCACTGGAATCGCAGTTATTGAAAAGGTCGTTAATTTATTGGGTTAAGCACAATTCGTGTCGTAAAAATTCAGTTTTTTGGATTATTAATAAATAATCCACTGCCCGATTGGCAGTTAAGTGGAATTTACAACACGTAACAAACAAAAGAGCTTTTGAATGCACTTTTATCTCTTGGAAATAAGAAATACGGGTGCCTTAATACCTTCAAATGTTTGATGATTTTGTTCCTTCATCCACTAGTCACACAGTTTTAATGGTGTTTTCAAGTATCTACTCTTTGAAGTACAGTGTAGTTTTAACAGTATGTTAAAACCGCCATCTTTATGTTTATTTACTGCCATGTGAGACATGGAATCTTTACTATGAATTTCCAATATCGAGAATAGTTGGCGTTGCACGGTTTGCACCTGCCAGGTAAGTATGGTCCTGTATTCATTCATTTTTAGGCAGCATCGCGTTCATTGGTCAAAGTATTGTACATTTATTTTCGTATCGGTGATCAATGAACCGGTGCATGCAATTTTTAGCCATAAATTGTTTTCAATTGTTTGTCTGCTTGTAATTTTTTGATAAGTCATATCTATTGTTTAAACAAAAAAAAAAGGTAAAAAAAAAGTTCGTACCTCAAAGAAATAAAGCACAGTTAACACCGTTAATTGACATTAATAAATATATTATATAAAAACGTATATGAAAGCGATGTTTAAAGCTATTTTGAAGAGTTTTAATAACTGAAGCGATCACGATAACGACAATACTTTAACAAAAAATGTGGGTCCATTCCAAATGTATTTACAAATAACATTTTTAAAGTTGTTTAAAAGCCAACCCATATAAACGCTTCCGACGTAGTTCAGCCCTTTATCCAGTGCCATTGCGATACGGTGGAGAAATGATCAACAATTGTGAAAAATGTTTGCTATCACTGTGACAACTTTTTTCGTTGATTTAAAAGCAAAAAATCATTTTAATAAAAATCATTTGGAAGAGGTGTTTTAGGTTTGGACAATATAGGGCTATCTAGAGTAGCATTTTGGGATGCTGTGTTGAACATCCCCTCACAGTCTGCTAAATGAAATTTTAATCTGTTAGACATGCAATTAAACGATTGTAGTAGACCAGTGTGGAGTAGCGATGGGCACAATCGAGCAATGTCATAGACAAATCGATTCTCTCTTATATCGAAGTCAAAATTCATTGGAAAACAGAGTCCACGATAATCATTGTGAAATGTTACGATAGGTTGTTTCAAAAAATTGGAAAAATTCATCGAATTTTAAGGTTAATTTTCAAATTATGTGAAAGTTCTATTCTATTTCTATGATTATTTTATTAGAAGCAACTGGCTTATAATACCATGATAACAGAAATTGAATAGAAGAGACTTACACGGAGCTTAAAACTTACACAAAATTTGATGAATTGTTGTTTTTGAAACAACTCGTCCTTAGAATCTGTACCCGAGAAGCATACGGATGCAAGTCCAAAATTTGAAGAAATAAGTTTTTGATGCAGGCTTGAAGTAAATTATCAGGTGTGTCAGTGGCAGAAAGATACAGGTCCTATCATGAAAAAACAGGATTTTCAAAAATGTATCCGGATGCAAATACCTTTGTTGCAACAACTATCTTAGAAACAGAAAGATGTACATGGACTTGCATCTTTATGATTTAGTTGCACTTTGAGAATTATGACTCAATTCCATTTGCATCCTTCAGCCTCTAACATTACTACGCTTTCTAAAGAAAGCAAACAGTTTTCAAACATTGATCCTCTTATAATAAAGCACATGTCACAACAAAATATTCAATATCATTTTGAAGCAGAAGGATTCAAGTCGGTGTTTTTGTCTGACTCAAGTCAGTGCTTTTTTAAAACAATATTTTTAAAGGCTTTACATGTAAAATATTTCATTTTATTTGCTCGTTTTTAAAACAAAACTAATTGATTAAATAATAACTTTTTTGTTATCTATTAGTGTGGATATCCGAAGAAGTTATGAGACCAAAGTTACAGAAAAAAATACTCTCCTGAACATTTACCTTTTTGGACTTGCATCTCGGATATAGGAATTTATTCGAAAATATTTCAATTCGAAAGAATTCATTCAAAAACGCAAGTCTCGATAATCATTTCTCAACTCCGAGGGGTTACATTTCGAGGTACTTCAAAAACATCTCGGATGACTTGACGAGATTTTCCGTAGGCACATTTTATTACATAATAAATAAATAAGGATTCTTTCTTTTCTTATCATGCGATTATAGCACGTGTTATAAAGTTATCGTTTATAGGCCTGTGACTGAAGCCATTGCTCCCGAAAACTTTGAGCTGATGTTTCGATTGGATTATTTCGATTATCAAAATATTTCGATTGTGCCCATCACTAATGTGGAGACTACAATGGAAAATACATTAATTATTCCGAAGTTCTAAGCATCAACAGTACGCAGACTAGTATCACTTGGAACTGAAGCAGCTACCCTAATTGCATCGTCTGAGAATTTCCGTACATGATGCCAAGTGCTTTACGCTGGGTTTTGTGGGCGATGTGAAGACACCTATTACCTGTAGCACCTTTGTAATGTCGCTCCATTTCAAAGAGATTGAAAAATGTACTCGTGAACACCTCCACAGGTAGCAGAAATTTTCATTAATTTGCAAACATTTTCCTTCTGATACTTGAATTTGTTTAATGGCAGTATTATTGCCTTCTGAAGAAATCGGTAGTCCTTTTTCTTATCTGCTTCTCTGTTTTTTATCAATCTATTCAAGCTCTACGCGCTGTTTCTATGGGAAGACCAAAAACAATCTGTGCTTTGTGAGATTGATTCTTTCATATTTAGATGAGGTATCTCAAGGAAGTTTTTGCTCCTCCTAATGTCGATTTAGCGGCCGTCTTTGCCACTTAAATCGGACCTTGGTTAAAAGTTTGTGCTGTGTCTCAAGGTTGCACAAATGCGAAACATTGTAGAGGGCGAGAAAGTCCAATCTAATTAATTAAAATCATAATTAGTGTAATGTAGTACAGTGTGGTGGCAACTGTTATGAGTACCTTTACGTAACATTACCCTCTCGCGCAATAAACCGACGAGAGAACAGCGCGCTGACGAGACGACACGAGACCTTTTGAGGTCGTTTTATCACAAAATGGCTTTGTACAAATTATCTAACAATAATTGTTCCATCGCCGAGGGTAGAACACCTACGAAATGCAGTCCTCGATCAAATATATTTAAGATAAAGCTACGAGCCTCAAGGGTTTGTCATAAGATCGTGCAAACAGTTTTCAAAACCTGATCAATGATGGCTATGTATATGTAACTGCATTATAAGGTCTAAAATTGAATACGCCTCTGCTGAATGGGCTCCATACCAGAAAAAAATACATTGAGAAATTCGAACAGATTAAAAAAAAGTTTCTTAGATACCTGTACATGAGAATGCACGGGAATACCCGCGATTCATGCATCATATATCATGAAGATCTGCTCACAGAAACGCGTTGCCAAAGTCTCAAGTCGAGGAGGAGTGGGGCCCTTGCAGTGACGGCGTACAAAATCATTAATAATTTAATAGATAGCCGTTATGTAAATGCTGTTATAAGTTGTTGTACAGCCAGTTATAAGTTTGCTGTACAGCCAGGGACGGTACCACGATCTTCTATGTATCCCACATAGCAGAACGGACGTACTGGCTCGGCATAGCATGACACGAGGTATGGTGTTAAATAACGCTTCCAAAACTATTCACATCTTTAACAGTATCCCTGAAGAATTCAAGAGGCATTTAAATGCTACTCATTACCCGCTATAATATTATATATGTAACTCATGTTACTAATTAAAGTTTCTTTTATTTACCCATAAAAGTGTAGTTTGTGTCATAAGTGTATTGTAAATGGACACATAGTCTGTAATACACAATTAAACAAAAAAAAAAAGATTTAAACTTTATGCTAACAGATTAAAAAAACTATCAATAATTGTTCAAAGCCAAACAGCGATCAACTTGGTATTTCCCCATTTAGTTCATTGCGCCATAAACCAAAATATTTGCGAACTTAGGGAAACAGGACGTATCTGTCTTTAAACTTGCAACTAACTATTGGTTCTTTGGTCCCATAAATATATTTATTATCATATTTGTGTTCCAACTTCCCATTCACTCGGAAGTTTTTGGCATTTGGTTTGCTGAACATAACCAGATGGCTAAACACTCCGAGTAAACAATAAATTCCTTTTACATAAATCTTGATCTTGATGTTGATGAAGAGGAATTCTCAATATTTTTCAGATTAAATCCGCCTAGAAGCTTTGCAACAAATACTTTAATTCAATACTAGGAAAATTTTGACATATTTATTTTTACCTTAGCTGCACACAGGAGGCCCTTGAGTAAATAATATGCTGTGTAAAGGGTATTTTTAGGAAAGTAAGGAGAGGACAGTCTGGGAAGGAAAAGGGTATGAGGGGTGGGTAGGAATCTGGGAGTCAGTGTGTCCAGGAGAGACAGACGAATGATTCCATCCCTCTCACTGCGGCATGTTCCGAGAGAGCCCTGCTGGAGAAGTCGAAATGTCTCATTCAAACAGTCTTTCCTTAAATAAGTTTTTTAGTTTAAATTAATTTTAATTGGAAAAATATTAAAATGAATTATATTTTAATACAACTGCAAGCTCAATTCAGCGATAAATTGGGTGATTTTGAGAAAGTGGGTGAAAATAAATTGGGTGATTTTGAGAAAGTGGGTGAAAATAAATTGGGTGATTTTAAGAAAGTGGTGAAAATAAATTGGGTGATTTTGAGAAAGTGGGTGAAAATAAATTGGGTGATTTTGAGAAAGTGGGTGAAAATAAATTGGGTGATTTTGAGAAAGTGGGTGAAAATAAATTGGGTGATTTTAAAAAAGTTTCAAGCAAACTGAAAATTTTTGCGAACCCTTTTTCGTGTGATGTTGAGGTTGTACCGAGTCATGTACAAATGAACATGATTGATGTCCAATCGAATGATGTTCTCAAAAGCTCTTTCTATGAAATCAATGATCTTGTTAAATTTTATGGCAGTTTGCCATCTGATTTTGATGCATTATATAAATGATTGAAACGGATTGCCCAGTAGTTCATTACATTTTTTGGTAGCACTTATTTATGCGAACAAACTTTTTCAATCGTCAATTATAGAAAAATAAATATGCTTCTCTCTCACAGATGAGCGTTTGAGAGCCATCCTGCGAATTGCAACCACAAATATGACAGCTAACATACAAGAAATAGCCTCCCAAATGCAACCTCAGACATCACTTATTGAATAAATGGTTCCCGGAGCGGCGGTACCCAAACCCACCTCTCAAATTGTGTCTAATTCAAGATAATGTGAACCAAAAAATCCCATAAATGCAAAGACTGTGCGTTGGTATTATATTATGGTAATATGTTCAGTATAATCGCGTATATATATATATATATATTTTCATGAATACCGCACAAGAGTCCCAACTGCTCCCGTCTGGAACCAGTGGGACTATGGCATTCCCAATTGGGGTATGTTGTGAGGCTGAAGGTAGTGGGGGAGGGAAGGAGATAGAGAAGAGGAATGTGGGGAAGTACTTGGCTATTCAGATCTGGTCACCAAACACGGCTTTTTTTTACATGAGCTCCACACAGGAGGCCCAGAGGAAAATAATTTCCCTCAGGGTCTATGTCATCTTTAGGGATGCTGTGTGGCGGGTTTTTTTAAAGGAAAGGAAGGAGAGGAGAGTTCTGGGAAGGAAAAGGGTTTAAGGGGTGGGTAGGAATATGGGGTTCAATGTGTCCAGGTCATCCGCCTCCAAGACCTAGACAAACCTCACCCCATGGACCACTTGGGGTGACATGTGGCAGAGGTTAAAGCCATTTCAAGCAAGTTTCAATTCTGAATGGTGGTCTTACACCAGGGCGATACTGAGAGTATCTTCCACTCTGGAACGTGCCGCAAATATACTATATATTATTTTAAATGAATAAATTGTGAAATAACACCAATTAATCAAATAAAAATTATTTGCCACGCCGGGATTCGATCCCGCGACCTTCGGAGTGCTAGTCAAGAGCCTTACCGCTGGACTACGCCGGCCGGTATATCTAAGACATAAGACATAAACATAAAATTGGGATATTTTTTTTAGGTATAAATCATGAAAAATGAAACGATAAAAAGTAAAAAGATATATTAGTCAACCTATAACTGGGTTCAAATAGGAAGTACGGACTCGGAAAAACAATATTATTACAAGAAAAGGAATGTTCGTAGATAAAGTCGTTACGCCCATACATATACCTACACATACACATACCTACATAGCACGCATACATACTGTCACTGCTTGGGATTGGTATTAATTATTGTTGCAAGTCCTTTGTCCTACCTATTCCCAATTGCCTACCCGTCAACCTTACCCACAATCTTAATCAGTCTGTAATAAAACTCCCGCCGCGAGACAACCATTGTGCTCCGCCGTGTATCCGCCATTATAAATAACTCCACTGTGTACTATCAAAATAACGAACCTCACGCTTATTACTGTTTTGTTCCTGTTGGATGGGAAAAGAGCATACAAGTGCATTGCCAGCCTACAAGTTATTATCCTTTTCCGGTGAGTCCTCTCCTTTCTATGCAACATGTATTTTTATCATTTTTAAGCAGTGATGGTAACATAAAACCAGGTCCTTTGCCAATCATATTTTTACACAAACATATTAATCCACTCTACACAATCACAACATAAATACCATTCATAAAAGTAACACAATAATTAATCCGTATTTGATTCAAGTGTTGTGCAAAACATAATGATTAAAATCTCGTAGCTCATTTAGTCGTCCTGAATAATGCATACTGTTCACGTACATAAAGACGGGTTCACGTGTGTCGCATCTAATTAGTAAGAAGGTATTTTACATCTGTTTAACTATATTTAGGAGGGGGTGGCGGTAGGGAGTTCAACCTCCCTCCCCCCCCCTCTTCATCAGTCACAGTATTGCATAGAAAAATAGAGAAAAATACTCTTAAATTTCATTCCATAAAAATATAAACTTTGTTTTATGTAAGATATTGGTAAACGTGATCAATAAATAATGACCTTTTGTAAAATATATACGCGTAAATGTAACCCGGATTCTTTATCTCTATCTCTTCTCTACATGTTATAGGTATAGCAGCGCTTCAACAATGTTCACAGAATTAGGACTCCATGGATTCGCCAGTCTGATGAGACACCGGGTCACTGGAGCCAGGATGCGGCTAATGGCCTCCGACAACACGTTGGTGACCGCAGCCTTCCAGCACCAAGCTGAGTGAGCGATGGGCCCGAGCGCACTCCAGATCACGCCCTGCATAATAATTGATTATTTATTTTTGTTATTATTAATTTTTATTACTATTTTTTTTTTTTTCTATTTATGTTCGTATTTCTTTACTGTGTAAATATATAAATATGTATAGGTAACTATATGGGACGTGTGGGATTGCACTATCCTCCCAACATCCTGGAATAAAGATTATTATTATTATTATTATAAATTAAAGTCTCGTCTGTCTGTCTGTCTGTCTGTTCGCGATAAACTCTAAAACTACTGAACGGATGCGGTTTTCACCGATAGATAGAGTGTTTCGTGAGGAAGGTTTAGGTATGTAATTTGTCAAGGATTTGTGTAAATTGTTTGGAACATAACAATATTGGTTGCAAGTGTCGGGAAAAGTCAAGCCGCCTGGTAACTTTCATCAAAAAGGCTGCCTAATCATTTTGGGATATAACAAAACAATGCGTGGTGGAATATTCCTCTTTTATAGATCTACAAAAAAGTCCGCAATGGCATATATCTATATTTTACGGATAGCTTACTATACCCATTCTATCTTCTAAAAAAATGGTCTCGTACCTACATTGCGGTAATTGAAAGGTTATTTAGACGGATACAGTATTAATCCTTATTAACTTAAATACGTTAGTTACCCCAAGCATTTCATGCACATTATTATAATCTTTCACACCATCTCTACGTATTATAAATTAAAGTCCTCCGCGGCATCTGTCTGTCTCTTCGCTATAAAATCAAAGACGGCGGTGGTTATAAAGGTTGGATAACCATCCAGTAGATGACGTTGTGTTTTTATTAGCCACAGCAACGCGTGTCTGGGTCAGCTAGTATTACAATAAAAAATAAAATATTTTGTGCAATAAGTTATTATATTTGTACAATCAAGAATCAAGTATAGAACCCCCCCCCCTCTATGAAGGCTATAGCTACGCCCTTAGGCCTACCTATACATAGGAGTAATACATCAATCGATTTTTATATTATTTTACTATTGAGTGCAACATAGATTACACATTCGTTCACTTAATTCATGCATATTTCATTCAATGCAATTTGCATTCGCATTATATCAGATTACATGTATTTTTCATTCAGTGCAATATACAACGGAGTAATTTATCAACGAATGTCCACCCATATTTAATGCATATAAAATTGCAGTCGACCAGTATCAGTTTCAACACTGCAAAATACAGGGTGTCCACAAAAGAAAGTTGATATTACTTTTGCTTTCTGTTTGAACGAAACTTTTCCGAGGTGCACGGGGGGTATGTCAATCAGTAGTCTGGTTCTTGGGAATTTAGTCGCTATGAAGCATGTCTCGAGAGCGACCGCTCGTTGTGCGTGCGGGAGTTTTACAAAAATGGTGATTCGGCGACTGTAGCGTGTAGAAGATTATGCAATATTTGAGGTTTTCGTCAATTCAATGATGCGCCAAGCATTCCTCTCATTCGAAAATGGGTCAAAAAGTTTGAAGAGATCGGTACAACGCTGGCAAAACCAAAATCCGGGCGACCAAGGTAATCGAGAACGGTAGAAAACAGTGTTTGTCAGTCTTTTCGTGACGACTCAAACTTTTCGATTCGAAAGCGCGCAAGTGCTTTAAATGTGCATAGATCATCGTTACACAGCATTTTACACAAAGACCTAATGCTGCACCCCTACAAACTTTTTTTTTACATAAGCTCCACACAGGAGGCCCTGAGGAAAATATTTTCCCTCAGGGCCTATGCCATCATTGGGGATGCTGTGTGGAGGGTTTTTTTAAGGAAAGAGAGGAGAAGAGAGTTCTGGGAAGGAAAGGGGTTTAAGGGGTGGGTAGGAATCTGGGGTTAAGTGTGTCCTGGTCATCCGCCTCCAAGACCTAGACAAAACCTCACCCCATGAACCTGGGCACCCCTGCTAAATCACCAAACGTAGCGAACCACTTGGGGTGACCTATGGCAGAGGTGTTGGTTATCCAATGAAGGTTTCCGGGGCGGCGGTACCCATTCCCGCCTCCCAAATTGAAACTTACTGGCTATAACCAAAGAACATGGTTCCAGCAAGATGGAGCAACATTACATACGTCCAATACGTCTCTGCCATGAGTTCGTGAAATTGTTCCTGGCAAATTGATCTCCAGGAGAGGTGACATAAATTGGCCGCCTCTTGGTCCTGACCTAACCCCTATGGACTTTTTCCTGTGGGGTTATCTCAAATCTAAAGTGTACGCCAAAAAATCCGACTTCCCTGATGTAATTAAAAGAAAATATCCATCACGAAATGGCAGCCATCACGAAGCCTACCTAGCGAGCCGTCATAAGAAATTTTACTCTTTGATTAAATGAATGCCGCGAACGTGAGGGTTTACATTTGGACGATATTATTTTTCAGAAATAAATTCCCAAATAATTGTGTATTTTAGTATTTAAAAAATATTTTTTCGATAGAACTCTTACTTTTTTTAAATCGATCCACTAAATATCAACTTTCTTTTGGGACACCCTGTACATAGAGACA
The DNA here is from genome assembly GCA_917880885.1 of Limnephilus marmoratus. NCBI lineage: Eukaryota > Metazoa > Arthropoda > Insecta > Trichoptera > Limnephilidae > Limnephilus > Limnephilus marmoratus. The sequence continues at coordinate 11,913,480 of OU862919.1, forward strand.
GTTAAAATTACATATTTCTCGAAAGCGTTAGTCTGCAAATGAACCGTTATTAAATAATCACCCCATCAAAGTGAGTTTATTATATCTCCTGGCAACACTAGCTTGGTTCTTTCCATGTGAAGTTTATGTTGGTTTGGTACCTTCACTTTGTAATTACACACACGTCGTTAATCAGCGAGTGAGAGGCAAAATGAATGAGTCGGGTATTGGTAGGTACTAGATGAAAACTATTCCGTTGAGACATAGTGTTATTCTTGTTTGCTCAGCAATTATGTTTCAAACAAAATTAACGTACCTTCTCATCTTCTAGAATATGATACGTTTTGCAAGGTAACATCCTGTGTTTACAATTTACATTACGAGCGAACAAACAATTCTTTGAAAGTTGTTTGGCTTCGTCTATAATATTTTTCAATTAATATTCTCACTTGAATAATGGAAAATAAATAGGATAATAACCTAATAACCATGACACATTATTCAGCCAATTAAAGTTTTATTTACTCCCCACTTTCGATAAGTTTCGTGATCAAAACGTTAAATTTTAATCTTAAAGCCCCCTTGTAACGTGTTTGATCAATTTGCAAGCTTGTATTTAGAGCAGTTCAATAATAGTAAGACAGTAGCTTTATGGGTTAACTCCCATAGGAAAGTTAATTGTTTCCTTAACCTCTCGTTTTACCTTTTACCAAAAGTGTTTCAACGAGTATATTCGCTCTAGGTTAGCTGAAAGTATTCCAGTCCTGCCAGAGATTTACCTCAAGATGCGCGGAAAGAACCGGGAAGCAACTTACTCTCAAGAGTTAACACATGACATTATATCGGTCATTCCAACTGTGACATCCCTTCCAGGGATCACATCTGTGAGCCTGAGCGGCGGGGTAACAATTAACCAATATCATCTAGCTCTAGTTAATAAGAGATGAAGCAATGCGGGAATGGGAACGAGATCGAAGAACTAATCAATATACGCTCGGAAACAATTAGATGGTTTGTTACACCTATCATGATATCGTTCGTGACACTCGAGGATGGACTGTAAATCCAAAATTTCTGATGTAAGACCAGGCGCGTAGCTACCTTGGGGCTACGCGGGGCAGTGCCCCGGGGCCCTCAAGCTCAGGGGGCCCTCGAATCCTTACCAGAAATCTCGATCGAACTGAACTTTTGGAAATTTCTCCCATTTTTAAAATAAATATGACAGGTTGCAACCCCACTTCAATCATGACAACTCAGTTGAGAGAAATTCAAAAGTTATGCCTAGGGAATTCCCCTAAATTCTTTCTGTAGGTTGGCAGTGTTGTCAATTTGAGGAATAGTGATATGTGCGTCATTCCCCAACGACACTTGTAGCGTATCAGTGTGTTTCTCTTTCCTTTTATTTTACTTTTAACGTCGTCAGTGAACAGTGAGTATCTACCTACTCGAGCACAATCTAATATTGTATTGTTTAAATAAATTAGAAAACTAAAATTATGGATAAAAAGAAGAAACTCAGTGGTGCATTTAAACCCAAACAACGCCAAAAAGAGAAGATAGTAAACAAAAATTGCCCAAAATTGACAAGTTTTCTAGTCAGACTTCTGCAAGTACATCTGGCCAAAATATTTCTTGAATCAAACCCTTGAATCTTCTCTATTTCGTTTTATTAGCCAAACCTACACCAAGTATTAATAGGCCACTTGCATCAATTTTTTTAAAAAAAATTTCCGGTTTAGGCAAATATTCTAAGACATTCTGTATTTTTTTTTATTTTTTAATCGTATTTTTGAAACCCTGGGGATTTTTTGAAAATTTCAATCCGATAAATCAGACCATTTTTTATAAACCGGAAAGACGGGACATAATTTTATAGGTTTGAAAAAACGATAATTACATAGCCGAAAATCATTTAAAAAAAAGAACATTTTCCACACGAATGGCACAGGAGAATAACGAGGCATACCAAAAATATTACATCTCATAAATATTTTTTTTCCTTGATCCATCTTATTGACCATAAATCATTATAATGAACAGCGTCTATATTACTAAATTCAATGTAACATACTTGTACTTGTAAATTATAATAATAATACGAATATTATAAAATTTAATTTTGTTAAAATCAGCACCATAATCATTATACCTCTAAAACACGTACCGACATCATCTGCACGTTCTGAAGAGAACCCCGTAGATCATTAAAAGTACGGGGTTCTCTTCAGAGCATCTGGCAAAAAGTGAAAGCAAATGATAAGTTCGCAGAGAACAAACAATAAATCTAGTGAACGAATTCAAAAATTCGCCTGAAATCAAAGTGATGCCATATAAAAAAATAATAGGAACATTTTCGGAGACGGGACATTTTCATGTAGTGACGTCACAAGCCTAAATAATGGATTTATTTATTTAAAAATAACAAAAACTGTACATTTCTATACAATTTTACTAACATTTTCTTAATCTTAGTAAAAAGATCTATCCACATGATTTTTTCCAAGTCGTTATGAAATCCATGCAAGTATTAATTGTAATTTATGTTGTTAGTGTTTAATATTTTTATTACCTGCCCTGCAGTCTGCAGTGCACAAAAAAGAGCTTAAGTGGCTTAGCATTTTTAAAGTATTTGTATATTTCATATTTTAATTTCATAAAACCTAATCAGTTTCGTAGCAGTGGGGCCCCATTTTTTAATTTGCCCCAGGGCCCTTGGTTACCTAGCTACGCCGCTGTGTAAGACAATTGATGGAGTTTTTTAAATCAATCACAGGATGATGTATTTAAACATTAAAGGGAGAAAGCCCTACCTTTCCTGAAGTCATATGCTGCTTGGATCCAATGATGATATTAGCTGGTCTTCCAGGTTGATGGCACAAGGGTTTGTTAAACTTTACCGTCACTTTAGATGTTTTAAACAGGATTTTAAATGAATTTCAAGCGAGAGTTCCAAAGAGAGATGTGAACCATTTCACAACAATCTTCGACTGACTTAAAATGTAGGTATTTTCAATTTTGTGCAATAATTGTGCATTGGCCATGTGGGTAGCATCATCTTTTTCTTCTTTTTATACTAAGTAGGGCCTTTCACGGAAGGAAAAGGACAATTGGTGATAATTAGCAATGCGAGGACTTTGGGAAAATGGGTTTTAGTTTATAAGCTGTTTCAGAACTTAACAACGCCCTTCAATTGATTTTCAAAACTCAACCTTCTGCAACGGTTTATGAGGGAGATTTTTTTTCTAGTTGATATAATAACATATATTAAATTTAAAAACATTGTTTAATAATATGGGCTCGCTGGGTGCCTTACACACTTTGCAATAAAAAAAATTGTGTATCTGGAAGAGTAGTGTACATTTTTTAATGCTATATCATAAGTAAATTACAATGTGAAGGTAAAAAAACTATAAGTTGTAAGTTTGGTATTGACGAGTCTCTTTAACTCAATATATAATACAGGAATTATCCCACTAGATTGGCTTCGATTACTCTCCCAAAGAAAGCAAAAGCAAGAAAATGTAGTGACCACCGCACAATTAGTTTAATGAGTCACTTATTAAAGATATTTTTGCGTATATGTTATGGTTCGGATGAATAAAGAAAAGGAAGTAATTAAAACTATAAAAATCTGAAAACTTCAATATCTTGGACATGTGATGAGACATCCAGAGAAGTATGAGATCCTGCATCTCATAATGCAGGGAAAGATTGCCGGAAGACGGGGCCCTGGAAGAAGGAGAACCTCATGGCTGAAAAACCTGAGACAGTGGTTTTGCCAGTCTACCGAGGAGCTGTTCCGGGCCGCAGTAAACAAAGTCCCCATAGCCAACATGATAGCCAACTTCCGTTGAACGGACAGGACACAAGAAGAAGAAGAAGAGTAAGTTCGGTGTTATGCAATTATAAGTATTTATCTACTATCAAGCAATTTTACTATTTGAATAATGTATCTAGAGGGCACTTAGTTGTTAAAAACTAAACAAAATTTAACTTATTTGAAGAATGGAGTATCTGATTTATAAGTTATTCTTAAGATTAAATTAGTCGGATACTTTTTTTTCGAAATTATCTTTATGATATTTTTTAACGGTGTTTATTAATTTAATTTTATCGTTAATGTTTCTAATATCTTCCGGTAGTCGATTGAAAAAAAGTCTTCCTTGGTAAGTATAACAACTTTGTGCAAAGGAAGTGTTTAATTATGGCCATGAAAAAATGTTTTCGTTGTTTGTTTTTCGGGTGTTATGCCGTGTTGCGCTACCTCCTTGTTTAGCCAACGTTTCGAACAGAGTTGCAGTGTCCATCATCATGCAACGCTGTCCGAATCTGTGGCAAAAGAAGGAGGTAGCGCATCATGGCGTAACACCCCAAGAACAAATAACGAGAATACTTTTGGCCGTGAAAATCTTAAAACGTATATGAAAAAATATATTTATGTCTAGTACGGTTTTCAGTTATAAATTGATACTTGTTTTTTTCTTTTATAATTTGAATCGATGCATTTTTATTGTACAGATCTTTGAATGACGGTACTTGGAATTCTTTAAATAATTGATCCGTTGGGTAGTCAGAAGGTTTTTTTTAATATGATTTTAATTATTAGCCCCTGTACAACTTCAATTGGGGAAAGATTAGTTTTGTATGCGGATCCCCAGCTAATGATAGCATTTTGTAAAGTTGATTGAACCAAAGCGTATTATGTTAAATATAAGTTTTTTACAGATAAAAAATTTCTGATTCTTAAAAATATATAAATCAATTTTCTAATTAATGTGTTGCTATAAAATAAGTTTTCTGCGTATGAAGATTTTCCAGAGATTAAAAAATAATTTAAATACACATCATCATCATCATTACTATTGGCTCTACAACCCCTGCTGGGTCTTGGCCTCCTCAAGAGTCTTCCTTCACTCCTCTTCCTCAGCTCTCCAGTTTAGAAGCTCCAAGATAGATATGTCTTTGAGGACGTTGTCGCTCTATCATATTCTTGGTCTTCCCAGGCTCCTTCACCCTATTGGTCTCGAGTTTAGCAGGGAACTCGGTCATTCTCTCCACATGACCCAGCCACCGAAGTCTTCCCAGTTTTATAAATTTTGCGACGTTTAGCTCCGTAAACAAAGTACAGAGCTCATTGTTATAAAGTCTGCGCTAAAATCCATTTTCTAGAACCGATCCGAAGATGCGCCTCAAAATTTTCCTTTCAAAAACGTCCAGTGCTCGTTCATTCCTCTTGGTTAGTACCCAAGTCTCAGCTGCGTACGTAAGTACTAGTCTGATAAGTGTTTTGTACACTAATATCTTCGTGTTTCTGGACAGCAGTCTGGAATTTAATTAGTTTTATAGGCGGAAATAACAGCGATTTGCGTTCACTATGCGCTTCTGGATCTCCTCTGTGGTATTTTTGTCGTTTGTTATCAGGGTATGCGAAGGTATGTGAATCTCGGTACCGTTTCGAAATTTTGGTTTCCACATAAGAGAGTTGGGATTTGTTGGGTGCATCCTACGGCCATGTTTTTGGCCATTAAATACACACCTTATTTATACTGCTAGATAGAACTGAGTGTGCGATTAGTTTAATTTTTTTTTCAATACTTCTGTCGACATTTTAAACAGTGCATCCATCATAAATCATAGCGGGCATTTTTTGAGCAAATGATGTCATGTCTCAGCTCCAACACTAACACCGGGCTAAAATATTCCACCGGCATATTATTTCTGTCTGTTTATTCTCCAGGAATAACCACTCCCGCATAAATAATTATTTCGTAAACCATCGGCGTTTGCGGCGAGCCGCAGGGCCCGCTTTTCACATGCGGTTTAAACTTCTGAAAATTTCCTGAAAAAGATGGTTGTGCGAAGTATTGATCTGCCGCTGAGAGCTCCTTTGTGGACCTCAATTTTTTACGATAATTATAGAGTTGTTTCTGCAGAGTTTTCAGTGACAAGACAAGAGCGTATTTAAAACGAGTTTTCGGTATTTGTGGTGAGAACCTTTTCAGGTTTAATTATTTAAGGTGCCAAAGTTTTGAAATTTTCTACAAAGCGTTTGTTTTAAGCACTAAATCATTGCTTTCGTTTGTAATTTGCTTTTATTTAAATCCGGTTATTTGTTGTGTGATTGTATTTCTTAGTTAAAATTCGTAAAACCACTGAAAATAAAATGATTTAATATGGATTTCATAACTGCTTGGGAAAAATCATGTGGGTAGATTTTTTTACTAAGATTACGAAAATCTTAGTAAAATTTTTTAGAAATGTACAGTTTTTTTTTTTTTAATAAATAAATCCATTATTTGGGATCGTGTCGTCACTACATGAAAATGTCCCGTCTCCGAAAATGTTCTTATTAATTTTGAAAAATTCCACGCTGATCTATTTTTTTATATGGCAACACTTTGATTTCAGGCGAATTTTTGAATTTGACATTTAATGTTCACTAGATTTATTGTTTGTTCTCTGCGAACTTATCATTTGGTTTGACTTTTTGACAGATGTTATGAAGAGAAACTTATACCTTATTTTATGCTGTCTGTACGTGTTTTAGAGATATAATGGTAATGGTGCTGATTTTAACAAAATCAAATTTTATAATATTCTTATTATTATTATAATTTACAAGTTCAAGTATATTACATTGGATTTAGTAATATAGACGTTAAAACATTATAATGATTTATGATCAATAAGATGGATGAACGAAAAAAATATTTATGAGATGTAATATTTTTGGTATGCCTCGTTATTCTCCTGTACCATTCGTGTGGAAATTTTTTTTTTTAAATGATTTTCGGCTATGTATTCGGCTATGTTTCGACTATTCGTTTTTTCGCACCCATAAAATTATGTTCCGTCTTTCCGGTTAATAAAAAACGGTCTGATTTTTCTGATTGAAATATTCAAAAAATCTCCAGGGTTTCAAAAATACGATAAAAACAAACAAAATACAGAATGTCTAAACCGGAATTTTTTTTAAATGCAAGTGGCCTATTGCTATGTTAAGCAACATAAGCCAGTGCTAGTGTGACCTTGCATTCCGCAATTCCTGCAAGGATGTTGGGAAGCAAAAAGTTAGTATACATATATATATATACAATTTAGTCATATGTAGTTTGGAACAGTTCAGAATTTTGATTGGTGGTACCAGGGCAACACTAAGAGTATCTGCCACTATTTTCGTATTATATTTACGTCTTCTCAGTTCCTCATTGCTGAGGATTGTGACTCCTACTCCAATTTCCATGGTGTTCCTTCTGCCTTCCACTTTGCCAGTGACTGAATTTCTCCAACTTGGAGTTCTCAGTTTGGCGAGCAACGTGTCCAAACTATCTTAAAATACGTTGTTGGCAGTGTTAAAAGCATATTGTTGATGCCTAGCTCTTCCAAATGACCACATTTGTGCGTCTGGCTGTCCATGGAGTTCTGAGAATTTTATCCAGCACTCATTTCGAGGGCGTCTAACCGTTTTCTTTCGCTTTTATATTTACGTACATAACTGATAATAGGTTTAATCTTGGCAAAAAAAGTTATCAATAACACGACACAGAAACTTAAGTCAGTGAAACAGACGCAAAAACCGTTGTTGAACAAATTAAAAATACAAATAAGATGTATACAGCCTTTAAGGGCCTTTAACCAGCCAGCGGCCGAAAATCCACATTTCGTCGAAAGATGTTCTTACGGTCGTACAGGGCGGTTCCAATGAGAAAGATTAATTATTCTCGGTACCTGCTTTTTAAAATTATAACTCAATATCGATTTTATTTCATTCCAAATTTGCTTTAATTTTTACCTACACCATTAAACTATTAAAATGGTGTATTTTTGTAATAATTTTTTATCATAAGTATTTATAATTTTTCAACAATGTCTAAGCAAAATAAATGTGCAAAAAAATCTGAAATATATTAATTGGTAAGACCATAAATAGAGAAATTTTCGTCATAAATAAGTGTTCGGATATATATTTTTTAATGATTTTATTTGAACTAAAATTAAAATTTTGAATCATGTGTTTACTAGATAACGTATTGATTTACAATAATATAATAATAATAATAACAATAATATATCTTTATTGAACCAAAAAATTAAGATTTATAATTACAAAAACAAAAAGTACAGTAAAAGTACAGTTTGAAAGTTGGATGAGTACAAAAGTTAATAACAGAAAACAAAATACATATATCCAGTAGGTACTTAAACAATAGAGATTTATAATTATAAATTTAGGTTTCTCGTAACCTGCCTCACTAGGCTAGCCTGTGTTAAGGCAGTAATTTTACGTCAATTTATTATAGATACTGTGAACATACCTACACTTATATCTATCTATATTTCATAACATCATATAAAATATGTCTTGTAAAATAAGTTTTTCGTTTGAAATTTTAACAAATCTGCCAACGACCTAGAGTATAACATTATTATACTACAAATAAACATTTTTTCTCAAAATTTAAAACATGCGTTTACTCAGTTTACTGGATAAAAGAACAATCTTTCGAAATCAATTTATATTTTTTTGCAGAAAAGACTCTGTAGTTTATTTAAAAATGATATATTTCCGGTTTTCTCTGGTTTTACCATCTAAACCGCACTTATACTATAAACCGATTCTTAGTACGGATTAATCGAAAATAGTGATTGGGACATCACTAGCATGGCCGGCGATAAAATATTCTGAAAAAACATGGTTTTTTAAAATAAATTAAACTTTGATTTAAAAACGATCACAGTTGGTTGCTTGGTGCTTGGTTGGTACATAAAACGACCATACATGCCGCAAGATTAATAATATTGTAGTTGCATTAGGAATTAACTAGAACACATGTGTGCAAAACACAGTCTTGCTTTTAATGCTTTTAATCGTTTTCATTACGTAATAATATATTTCGCAAAGACAGAAGGCAAATCTTACATATAAAAAATCTCATGTCACGGTGTTTGTAGTCGCACTCCCCCAACACGGCTTGACCGATTTGTATGAAAATTTTTATGTATATTTGGTAGGTATGAGAATAAGTTTTAAAGTATATTTTATACCGCCAGGTGAATAGGGTGTCCCTAACCAGAAAAATAACCTCTAATTTGAACCCTCGAACCTACCCCCTCCCTCCCATTTTTTAATCGCGATTTTAGTATTTTTGTACGAACAAATTTAACCGTCTATCGTATTTCAAACAGAACGAAATTATTTATGTTGTTGAATGACAGATGGCGCTACGTCCGCCTCATCGAACTTTCGTCCACACATGCGCAAGACATTCACGAGAAGCGTCGCGTCATTTTGATATTTCATTCGACATCATGTTCTCGCGTGGGCAAACCATCGAACTTATTTGTGTTGGCTAAAGATGGACTGACAAAAAATATCGTACACACAATTGCTCTTTGAAATTCATATCGATTTTCTTCATTTCATTTTCGTACTTTAGTTGTTTTTTTTTGTTTTTATCGGCGGTCATCGTCTACAGCGCTTAATTCCTCTTTCTGTTATAGATCCCATCCCCACATATTTACAATACATTCGTTATTTTTTATTGAACAACCAAAATATTCACTAGAAATAATTTATATGGCAGAACAACGTTTGTCGGGTCAGCTAGTAATTTATATAATTTTACGTGTATATCTACATAGATTGTTGACTGTAATATTATACCGTGGCTACATATTCAATAACTACCTATTGTGCATAGAATAAAGAAGAACACACGAAATGCCATATGGGCGTTATTCGTGATCCAAAAGTCTGACTATTCTAGTTTTTTATTTTTATTTTTCTTTTACTAACACTGTTTTCTCTTATTGATGTTACCTATTTCAGAAGAATTATTCCACGGGCTGCTACTTCTATTTATCTTTTGTATAATTTTAATGTAAGTACTTGCATACTGCTTACTAACCCCGTATGCATGGACATTGGAGGGTCTAGAGTCGTTCAAATAAATGTAGCTTCGTTCAAAAAAAAAGTAGAGTCTTGAGGTGTGCGGTGATGGAGGAAACCATATGTTTCCTTATAACGCCGTTGGGAAAGTGGTGGGTCCCCTCCAATGACTATTCTAGTTCAAATCCAGAACTGGGTTTCACCATCATTATGAAATTCAAATGGGATAGTGATACACGAAGTAAGGCAAGTTTAAGAACATGTGCTAAATTGGCTAGAACCAAAAGGCATTAAGTAAAGTTAATGACAAGTTAGTGGCGACATTGGTTTCCTTTCAAATCTATGATTTTTGACCCTGTCAAAGGAGAAATGTCATCTTTGGGGATGCTGTGTGGAGGTCTTTTTAGACAAAGGAAGGAGAGGAAGTTCTGGGAAGGAAAATTCCAGTGTGATAGACATATGAATCTGTGGCGGTCACTTAACCCGCTCTGCGAAGTTTACCGCTGCGCCACTGACGTCCGCGGAATACGCTGGAAGATACGAACTACCTACCATTGCAAGGCCGTCTAGGAATAATCCGCCACCTACGCGAAAGAGCTAGAACGTCTGGCTGTACCAAACAAGTGCACGCAGAAAGTTCTAGCGATATCTCGGCTTTGCGTGAGTTCACCCGGCGTTTCCTACCGTCAGCGAAACTACTTGCCCGTCCGGCAGAGTATAAAAGCGAGCACGAGCCGCATGCAGCTCAGTCTTAAGTCAGTCAGTACTTTCCATTCATCGAACAAGGAACACAGTCCGAGCAGTGCAGTAACTCTTTACGTGCCTGCGCCCGGCACGGGCCCGCGCAGTTAGTAGTGAACAATACATATCCAGCGTGACACCAGGAATATTTCCAGCACCTTCGAGGAACTTCTCCAACTACCATCTCAACATGAGATGTCAGGCAACGGGCCAGCAACCCAGCAGCCATCAACCGGCATCCTGCAACGAGCAGCAATAATAGGCAACGCGCCAGCAATCCTGCAACGAGCAGCAACAAGCATCCTGCAACGAGCAGCAATCAGCATCCTCACCGCCTCTCAAGGTTTCTTCCTGTGTCACGTGTGTGCTCCGACCCACTGGACACACAGCCGCCAATACTTCGTCACGCGACGACGGTCAACCGCCTGGACCAAGGTCACTTCTACACCGCCACGGTGTAGGGCAACACGCCGGCTTCCTGAAGACCTGTGATCTTCACCGCCATAGTGTCCTGACCTTCATCTTCACATCATCGCGCAGCAGCATCACTATCGGCACCACTGTCACTCCGCTCCGCTTCGACCTCGCTACGTAGCGCATCAATAAAAGACTGACTCATACATCGACTGACGCCTTTCATTTCTCTCTCGTCCCGTCTCTACCGATACGGACCGCTCCCTCAAATCCATTCCTCCCACTGATGTGCAAAGTGATGGGTCGAGAGTCCGGAGAGATATAAATTATGAGAGATAGATAAACTTCACCTTAAGAGAAGGGGCACCTCTGCTAAATCAGCAAAACGTAGCGAACCATTTAGGGATCTGTGCTCTTATTTGACCGCTGGCATTAATTTGCATCAATTTGCTTTAATATAAAAATATTTAATGGACAGCATCTGCTTTAATTGGAGAGTGTAATATTATGTAAATTAATATTATTATTAACAAAATTTACGTAGAAACAAAAAAAAATGTATGTGTAAATATTATTTTTTTAAATTTTGATACATTATTAATTCACATTTTATAGTATGATTGAATAATGTTGGCCTCACTGGGAGCCTCCCGTGCTGAGGCCCCCATTAAATATTCATTTTTTATTTTTATTTTTATGTAGGTATATTTATTTATAATTAAATCGTACGTGAGTTGTTGCTTCTATAATACATGGTGTAACAGCATTTACCCGAAGGATTTTAACCACAATAATTTCTTAGAAAATATGGAGTAACAAAAAAGTAGATGTCATTTTATTTATTAAAAAAAAATCGAGTGCAGTTGCGAGAAACTTTACCAAAACAATTTCAGTTTCAGTGCTGGCAACCGGTGCGTTTTTTTTTTTGTTTTTTTTTTTATTTTTTTATTTTTTTATTTTTTTATTTATGTACATAGTTTTCTTTTACCCACCTCTCTAGACAAAGTCTGTTCCGAGGCAGGTAAATAACAGTTTATATTTATTAAAAAAGATATGAATCAAAGCAATCTCAACCAATACTTGAAAAGTGAGGTCACAATCAAAGTGACCAATGAGCGCAGACCTTGCGTAATTTCAATAGGACCCTTTAAAACTGCCATCATAATCAAAGACGCCAATGAGCGCAGTTGATGCATCGCAGGTGCAGTAATCGTCATTTACGTTTTATCTGAAATCCAAATCAGAGCGGTGCTATAGAGTTTCACTTCAAAAATTTTAATTTTACAATGTTGTCACTTATTTGGCGGTCGGGTACAGCCTTGCGGGACACGTGATAAGCACTCCGTTCCAGCAATACCTACGGCGACAGACGAGACTGTGTAGTGTGTTCGTAGTTCGATCCATTCTTATGCTTACTCTGTCGGTATAAAAAGGTTGTATTCGAAAAGGCTACTATCTTGAACCGGAATTGGTTCGCTACGCTCAGTCAATTAATTCCTTTAAGATAATCGTACATTTTATTAATACTAGCTGTTAAAAACACGCTTAATAGGTTTTAACTGCTAGGCCCTGCGGGCGGCTTTTGGTACGGCATCGCCCAGTTAGTGTTGGTGACCATTTAATAGATCCAATACGAACTGATTCCAAAAACAGGCCGGTCCTCGGATCCACTATAGCTAGTCACCGGGACAAAGTAACCGAGACGGAGCAATGACGTCATATGTAATATGTAGCCACTTGATACAACATGTATTACCGTCAATCTTTTCATATCCGGCGAGATACCACATATTCACAAATTCGTAGCAGTTATACCTGGGGGAAGACGTCCCCATTCGACCTGCTGACGGAAGTAGCGACATCTTGTGTCGAATTCTTGAATTGGAAACCGAATTATAACAGTAGCTTTGTGTGAAATTCCACGTATTTTCTTTTTATTTTTTTTTTATTTGAAATATACATACATATAACAGATTTACATAAGGAAAATATAGGTTCTTAAAAATAATTACAATTAAAGTAATTTCTTGTTAATGAATCTACCCAATTTAAAATAGAAAAACATTTCTCGTGTTTAAATTGGGGAAAAATTAAATTAAATTGGGTATACAGATGTTATTCGTAGCGCGGTGCGTATGGCGTGGCGTCCGACGTGCACTCGTAACTGGGTTAATAACGTTCGATTCAAGTTTTATTAGAATACATAACTCTTTTTTTTATAATAACTTTTGAAGGTTATTGGTTTGTTTATTTGTTTATTTATTTGAGACACAAACAGGATATTTATACAACATTTTGTGGGTAGTATATGATAAATTAAAATACAAATATAAGTATCCCTAGATTAATGTGTCTGCATTAATCACAAATGCATTTTCACAGAAGCAAACTCTTGAAAACTTAAATACAAAATTGAAATACATAATAATAACAAGTATACAATATTTATAAAGTATTTACTGAAAAGTAATACAACATTTTTTTTTTTTTTTAAATGCACAAATTGTGTAGATATTTTTTGAAATATGTTATATTATTTGCAAAAATATCAATGGAACTGTGTATTTTAACAAGATCGTTGTATGACCGAGACATTCATTAAAATATCCAGACATAGGATTAAAATATCCAGTATTATTCGTAAAAATTTCAGTCCAAAATATGTTAAGGGTTCTAGTAGATTTGGGCCTGGCGTATAACTTGATTTGGTTGACTAAGTTACTGTCTACACGATTATTCACAATTTTATAGAGCATTAAGAGTTCATTTATGTTTCGTCTTTTAACTAGACTCTCTAATTTGAAATACGCAAGTCTTTGTTCGTACCCGTCTAGAAGATGGTGGACACCTGATCGGTAAGACAAAATCCGTGTAAATTTTCTTTGGACTGAATCGAGTCTAGATACCTGTGTAATATAATGTGGATTCCAGACTGTTGACCCGTACTCAAGAACACTTCGGATTAAGGAATTGAATAGAATTATTAGGCTATTAGAATTCTTAAATAGTTTGGTTGATCTTACAATAAAACCTAGTAATTTATTTGATTTACTCACAATGTATTCAATGTGTTGATTGAATATCAGTTTGTTGTCAAATATAATTCCTAAATCTTTTATTAATTCAACTGTTTCGAGATTGTGACCACATATGCTATATGAATATAGAATTTTGTTGGTGTTCTTGGTGAAGTTTATAACTTTGCACTTATCCATTAATGTTATATATTATTGAAGAAGAAGATAATAATGACAATATCTAAACGAAGTGTGAAAAAGAACACGACCCAGAAAAATAAAAACAGGACTCTAACCCAAGATCTCTCATCTTAGGGAACGTACCCATACGACGTGACCAACTTTTTGCAATTTTTAACCCCCCCGGTGACCAAAAACCTATGGCCCCCGCCGCTCATTTGTACCAAGCGTAGTATTTTGAAGACCGCCCCCCCCCCCGAACAGGTCACGTAGTATGGGTGCATTCCCTACCGGGACGAATGCCTTAACCAATTCGTCTCTGAGACCTTTTATTTTTAAGCAAAAAAGGTGGCTGCCAAAAATATGATGAAGTTAATTCTGAATTTAAAATATGTGATTGACAAAAATTCGTTAAATAAGAGGTCTCAGTGGCCGAACCGTAAAAGTGTTTGTCCCGGTAGGACGGGAGATCTTGGGTTCGAGTCCCAGATGCGAAATATAACTTTTTTTATTTTTTCTGTGTCTCGTTTTTTTTTAAATTTCATTTAGATTTTTTAGTATTATCTTCTTCACTGAATAATTAATATTCGAGAACGCAATCTTAAAATGTAATTATTATAATTTTAGCTTTAAAGCTAGGGCTAACAGACAGGTGGCAATTAAATAACAGACCGGGTGTCAGTCCAAAGCTAACATCTCTCAGAATTCCTCTCGTTTGACGAGCAGACTTCTCACAGTGAAAACACCTATTAAATCTGCCCGGAGCGGTGTAAACTAGGTAAAGGGTGTTATTTATGAAGCAATTGTTGCTCAAGAAAGGTGTTTAAGTGGAACGGCTGCGCAGCCCATTTCGTCCCATTTCATACAAAACTTAACTGTGGATTTTTGAGGCCAAAAGTTGTATTAAAAATCTGGTGTATTTAGGTAATTAAAGATTTCAATTTTTGCTACATTTTGGAAACAATTTGGATTTTGTGAGTTAATTATAACGATTAAAGATATATCTTATATTATAAAAAATAAAACAAAAAAATTGTGAAAAATTCGTTTTTCGGCTAGTAATTTGAATTTATGTACGACAAACTTGTGTTCTGACTTAAATAGGTCATTTCTAATTTAAATTTATCGTCAAAATTCTTTCTTTTAATAATTTTATTTCCTATTTCATCATCTTATATATAAAAATCTCATGTCAGTCATGTCACGGTGTTTGTGGAAATAATGAATGTATATTTGGTAGGTTTGAGAATAGGTTTTAAAGTATACTTTACGCCGCAAAGTGATTACGGTGTCCCATCCAGAAATTTTTTTCTTTTTTTGACAAAAAATTTTTTTTGTAGTTTTTTTTTATTTGGCATCAAAAAATACATAGTAACTCCAAATTATTACCTTCCTACTACCACCCTCCCATTTTTAATCGCGTTTTTAGTATTTTGTATGAACAAATATAACCGTCGTTGTTAATTATTTATGTCGTTGAAAGGCAGATCCGCCTCATCGAATTTTCATCCACACATGCGCAAGACATTCAAGAGAAGCGTCACGTCATTTTGATATTCCATTCGGCATCATGTTCTCGCGTGGGTAAACCATCGAGCTTATTTGTATTAAAATATCATACACTCAATTGCTCTTCGAAATTAATATTGAGTTTCTTTATTTCATTTTCCAACTTTAGGATAAAAAATATATTACTTTTTTTCACATTTCATTTAACTTTTAAGAGATCAAACAATGAATATACTTTAATGAAATACATTGAATTGAGAAAATTAACGGTTGGTGTTTTTTTGTTTTTATCGGCGGGCATCGTCTACAGCACTCCATTTCTCTTTCTGCCATAGATCCCATCCCCACACACTTACACTACATTCGTTATTTTTTACACCAAAATATTCACTAGAAATAATTTATATGGCAGAACAAATTTTTCGGGTCAGCTAGTATTTTTATAACAAATACGGTAAAATTATTTCGACTTCAGAAAAGAAAATCATAGCGAAATTTGAAAATGTGTTCAATTTTATAAATGAAAATCTTGGGCCTTATTTGTTCTTGTTTTAACTGTTGAATTAAAAGAACACTTTCCAATGTTCAAAATATATCTTTTACCTTTCCGCTAATATGAATTTAACATTTGGCTGTTTTTCTTTGACTTTTGGCAAAGACATCGCTGTCGAATGTATACACACATGCATAAATCAATTTTGTGTGTGTTGTTCACCTCAATTTTTTTATTGAGCAACGCATTCTAACTAGTCTTCAGAAAGATTCTTAATTTTAATGAACTTACTATTTTAGAACTAATTTGGTAGATATGTATGTAATCGTCTCACCTAAACTAAGAATATGCAATTATCATGGTTCATTTTGGTGCGGTTGAATTAGCGAAAGCATTTTGGCAAACTTTTCAGTTAGGCGGGCATTAAAAAAACATTTGGTGCATTCGTCTCGCAGTTAATGGCACTTGAATCCATCTCATAATTAGAGTTTTAACTGCTGTTTTATTATTATGTGCCATCACTGGCAGTTACGACAGTTTGTAATTGATTGATCAATTAATTCTGCTCGAACCATCTAGTGATGGTGAAGTCATATTTATTTTGGATGGTCGTGGATCTCCATTCTGAATCAATTAAAATTATTCGTGAAACTAATAAACTAAATATGTAAGAAGTAAAAAAAAAACTAATAAACTAAAAAATAAATTAAAACTAACTAATAAACTAAACTAATAAACTAAATATGTCAGTGTTGCTTAGCAACGCTAGCCTCGACGTTTGCTTGTATTTTAGCTCTCTGATTTTTTATTGTATCAGATAGAAAAGAATTAGCTTTGATCCCAAAACATATAAATATTTGGATATAAGTATATTAGATAACGTAATAAATAAACTGCCAGTGAACCGTAGGATATTTAGGTAAATAAATACAATATAAATTTTTCCTTTTGTGAGGACTTCAGTAACCAAGGTAAACAACTATATTTTGAGATTACGTTGAAATATATTTTGTAGGTAAATTTAATTATATATTTTATTTTGATAACATTATTCTACAATATAATATATATTATATGATGTAAAAATCCCGCAAGAAAAAAATCCATCTCTCAAAATTATAGGCTTAACCGAAAAATATTCTTTTGAAGAAATGGAAAGGACAATTAAGTGTCAAAATGAGTTTATTTTTGAACAGCACTCAAAAATAAAAGTAACATTTGTAAAAGAAACAAAAAATCTACGAAATCAAACAAGCTACACCATATATGCTGACGTTGACGGAAAGACATACCACAGGATGTTAAAGGAAGAAAAAATAAATATTGGATGGGACAGATGCAGGATCTTTGATAATTTAAATATCATGAGATGTTTTAAATGTAATGGGTTTAATCACAAGGCTATAGATTGCAGAAACCTAAAATCTTGTCCAAAATGCGCAAAACATCATGATGTTAAAGATTGCACCGAGGAGGATATTCAGTGCATCAATTGTATAATGACTAGCAATAGATTAGGACTGAAACTAAATAGTGGTCACTCAGCCATGAGCAAGGAATGCCCAATTTATAAAAGAAAACTAGAAGCAAAAATGAGCAGAATCTCTTTTTTATAAAAAAAAGTTACGAGAAAGATGAAATTATATACCTGAATATACAAAGCATCATGGCACATTACGAAGAGGTAAAAATACTTTTAGAGGAGAAGAAACCTTTTATGCTTATGATGAGTGAAACACATGTTACTGAAGATATTCAAGATAGTGAAATTAGATTTGAACATTATAATACCATCCGTTGCGACTCACATAGTCGACATACAGGAGGAGTGATGATTCTCTTAAGCAATAAAATTCCATATGAAGTAATATCGAACAATCAATTTGAAAAACATTGTTGGATCTTAGCCATCACCATTAAATCAGGAAACAAGAAAGGTGTATATACTGTAATTTATAGATCGCCAAACACAAGCAAGTGCGACTTTTTAACATATTTTCAAAGATGGTGCATGGAAAATTTACAAGATGAAATTATAAACGTTATAGCTGGAGATTTTAATATAAATGTTAAAGCAAATGCAAACATATACACAAAAAAACTAAAATCTATTATACAAGCTACAGGGATGAAACAATTAGTCAAAGATTTTACTCGAATTACAAATATCTCAAAAACGACGATTGATCTGGTAATCTCAAATAAATTCAATTTAAATATTAAAGTACTAGATAATCCTATAATTACCGACCATAACATCATTCAAATTCTAATAAATGACAGAGAAAAATGCAACTCCAGTAAGGAAACACAAATAACAACATTTAAAAATTACAAAAAATACAATAAGGAAATTTTCATTCAATCCTTAGAGACTATTAATTGGAATGGAATAAATCAAATGGAATATAACCAAAAAGCTGACCAGATGATATTAAACTTAAAAAAATCTATTGATGAAGTTGTTCCAGAACAGAAGATACATAAAAGAAACAATAATAAATGGTACACAAGCGAACTACGTACGATGCAGCACGATAGAAATGCATATTACAAAAGAGCATGCCTTACTAATAGTATTACGGATTGGGATAACTACAAAAAAGCGAGAAACAAATACTCCAAAGACATAAAAAGAACGCATAATGAGTACATAAAAAATAAAATAAACTCAGAAGAAGGGGATCCCAAAAAAATTTGGAAAAGCATAAAAGAATTAGTACATGGCGAAAACAAAGACGACATAAAAATTGTAAACTTTCCAAAAGAGATAAACGAAGAAAACATGGCTAATAACTTTAATAAATATTTTATTGAAAGTATCATTCAAATTAACAAATTAATACCCAACATTGCTGTTAACCCCTCAAATGATAATATCGACCCAAACAAAGAATCATTGGTCTTCAGAAAAATAAATGCAGAATATTTATTTAACATTTTAAACAAAATAAAATCTAAGAATAGTTCAGATGGATTAACTATTAGTAAAATAAGAGATGCTTTTCCAGTAATTGGATCTACTCTATTAAATATTATCAATGAGACGATTGAAGAAGGAAAATTTCCACAGTCATGGAAAATATCTACCATTATACCGGTTCCAAAGGTAAAAAATACCAGAAAATGTGAAGAATTTCGACCAATCAACACCTTACCAAAATATGAGCAGATTCTTGAAGTTATAATAAAAGAACAAATTTCGCAATATCTAGATAAACACGATATTTTATACCAAGAGCAATCAGGGTTCAGATCTAATAACTCATGTGAAACAGCATTAAACGTAATTGTCGAAGAATGGAAGGAAGGAATGAATAATAATAAATTTATCTTAGCAATATTTTTGGATTTTCAAAGGGCATTCGAAACTATAGACCGAGACATACTAATAAGAAAGCTTAAAGAAATTGGTTTCTCATCTGTAGCCATTAAATTAATACAAGAGTATTTGAGAGACAGAAAGCAAGTAACAAAAATAAATAATCAATTTTCAAAACCAATGGAAAATAAGTTAGGAGTACCACAGGGATCGGTCCTTGGACCTCTATTGTTCATACTCTATATTAATGACATGGTGAAAATATTTTCAAAATGCAAAGTACGACTTTTTGCCGATGATACACTAATATACTTAATTGGAGATAACTATGAAGAACTAATACACATTTTAAATAATGAACTAAATGATGTATCAAGATGGCTAAAAATAAATAAAATTAAATACAAAAAAAACAAAATGTATGGTGATCGGATACAAGAAAACATCCAGTGAAAGCAAAATTAAAATTGATGGTGAAATTATTGAAAATGTTACTGAAATGAAATACTTAGGAGTTATATTAGATTCCAAACTAAACTTCAATAGACATGCTGAATACACCCAAAAGAAAATTGGCAAAAAGATATCTTTTTTTGGAAGAATTCGGCCAAAAATTTCTAGAAAAACTACAATCACCATATACAATTCAATTATTGCTCCACACTTCAACTACTGCTCAAGTATACTTTTCCTATGTAACGAAAGAGAACAAAATAAGTTACAAATTCTCCAAAATAGGGCTATGAGAATAATTCTCCGACGAAACAGATTTTCAAAAATAATTAAAATGTTAAAGGAACTAAATTGGTTGACCGTGAAACAGATGCTGACCTTGAACACGATGGTATTTATCCACAAAATATTGAACAACACGTTACCAAAATACTTCTCAAATAAAATTGTATACAATAAAGACATTCACAGATATAACACAAGGACGTGCAAGGAAATTAGGCTACAAAAAAAGGACAAAGCCAATACGCAGAACAGTCTAATGTACAAGGGAATGAAGTTGTATAACACACTACCAGAAACTTTAAAGTCCACACCAATTGGAAAGTTCAAGATGTATTGTAGGAGCTACATAAAACTTGAAAAAATATAGTGAATATGAAATATTTTAATCAATTAGAAATTTGTAAACTTCAATGTACAAATTACTAAAATAAAAATTATTATTATTATTATAGATTTGTAGTATTGAAGGGTAGTTTACATTAAAATATTTAATTTGGAGATATTGAAAACTATTTGTTGACACTAGGTAACGACGACAGTTGCTTGGTTACTGGAATGTAGGAATTAATAATAATTAATAAATCATTTCCAAGTTGTTTTGAAAGGTGACACAATGTCATTTTCAACCAACGGAAATGAAAATGGGTTTATTATGTCATCTATACAGATGAACATTGATAATCTGAGACCCCAAAAAACAAAAGCAGGTATTCCTAGGCAGCGTATGAAATGGACGAACGATGTCAATATGTTCATCGTTCGTTCATATTTTTATGTAACTAAACTAGAAACAGATATGTTATTGTATAGGAAAAAATTACATTTACTTTTCTCACAAAATTATCCGGTTGCCCAAGTAAACGAACAAAGATTAGCTGACCAAAAAAGGTCAATTTTCAAAAATAATTTAATTCCTGTAGTAACATTAAATCAGATAAGAAAAGAAGTAGCAGATAGATTGCAATTGGAGAATAATTTAGATCAAATTAATACGAGTAGTAATGTTATATTAGATGCACTGAATGAAGATAGTTTAGATAATATTCTAGTAGAAGAATCCAATGATATTAGAGTAGATTCAAATAACTTAGACATTATTCATAATCTTGGGGAAATCAATATTGCAAATTTAAACTTACTAGATGATAATGTAATAGAATTAGCTAACTTGCTTCAAAATAATATAAATAGATATATAGATATAGAGCCCACAGTTAGACCAAAATTACCAAAATTGCATACGTCAAAGAAATTATCTAAATTAATTTCTGAATTAAATAATTTAATTTTACCAAAAATAATATTTGACGATATTAGTTTTTTAGATCTTCATACAATAGTGTACGCTAGTGCTATCACTATATGTAATAAGTTAGGAGTTAAATTAATATCCTCTGATGATAGATCATATAGTTATAGTAAACCAGAATGGCAGATTAGATTAGAAAATGATGTAGTATTTTTAAGAAGTAGTATAGCTAGAGTAATTGAATATAAAAATGGAAATAGAAGTAGGAATATTTTGAGATATGTAGATGAAATTGGGAGAAAATTTGGTTATAGCATTGGTAGTAATAATAATGAAAATATAATCAATGATTTATTAGATTTATTAAAACAAAAATTAGGTGTAAAAGCTAGTAGATTAAAAAGATATAATTATACGTATAATAAAAGAAATAATAATAGATTATTTCAGAAAAATGAGAAAATATTTTATTCCAAACTTGACGATAAACAGAATATTATTTCGAATAATAATATTCCGTTGCCATCTGAATCAGATATGCGCGATTTTTGGACAAACATTTGGAGAAAAGATATAAAACATAATGAGGCAGGGAACTGGATAGAAAATGAAGAACTCAATTGTTCAGACATTGAACAAATGAGTTTTTCTGATATATCGGTTGAATTGTTAGCCAAAATAATAAAAAATACTCATAATTGGAAAGCCACGGGTTGCGATTGGATACATAATTTTTGGTACAAACGTCTAACTACTTTACATCCTCTTTTTGCAAAAAATCTTTCAAAACTTGTCAGAGAACCTCAAAATTTTCCTAATTTTCTAACTAAGGGGATTACTTATATGTTGCCTAAAAGCGAACATATTAATAATCCCTCTCAATATAGACCCATTACATGTCTACCGACAATATACAAAATTTTAACCTCTTGCTTGACAGATTTAATATATACTCATTTGGATGAAAAAAATATTTTATCTGAACAACAAAAAGGTTGTCGCAGAAAACATATGGGATGTAAAGAACAGTTAGTTATTGATTCTGTAATTTTAAAACAAATTCAAAATCAAAAGCGTAATTTACATACTTGTTATATAGATTATCAAAAAGCTTTTGATAGTGTCCCGCACTCGTGGCTAATCAAAATATTAAAAATATATAAAGTTAACCCAATTATAATTAGCTTTTTGAAAAATATTATGTCCTTTTGGAATACAGATTTGCTAGTTAATTTAAAAGGTAAGAAAATAGTAGTACCGGGCATTTCAATAAAAAGAAGGATTTTTCAAGGAGACTCATTGAGCCCTCTTTGGTTTTGCTTAGCATTGAATCCCCTTTCTAAAATGTCAATTAAAAGCAAGTTTGGAATAAAAATTAAGGGTAATACAAGAGAGAGTAGTATAGTTTCACATCTATTATATATGGATGATATAAAATTATTTTAATCAAATTTGGAGAAAATGATTAAGGTAGTTAAAATTTTTTCAGATGATATTAAAATGACTTTTGGTTTAGATAAATGTAAAACTATCCATATAGAGAAAGGCAAAATTGTAGATGGAGACGAGGGTATATTTAGAAATTTCAAAATTCAAAGTATAAAAAAAGGGGATGAGGTTTATAAATATTTAGGATACCCGCAATCGAATAGATTAGATCACACTAGTATTAAAAATGATATTAGGATTAAATTTCAAACTAGGATCAGAAAAATTTTAAAATGCAATCTATCTGCTAAAAATTTAGTAAAAGCAATAAATACTTGGGCAATACCTCTACTAACGTACTCATTTGGCATAATTAAATGGTCCAATACAGATTTAGATAGTTTAGAACGATTAATTAGAACTACGTTAACAAAATTTAATTGCCATCATCCAAATTCAGCTATAGAACGAATTAATTTACCTAGAAATTTAGGAGGTAGGGGTGTAGTCAAAATAACATCTTTGAAACACAATCAGGTAGAAATGCTTAGAAATTTTTTCCATAGGAAAGCTAATAGCTCAGAAATGCACAAAATAATTTGCAAGGCAGATAGAAATTTTACACCTTTAAATTTATATGACGAGAATGCCAACATTCTTATAAATACTAACCAGGAATTATTAGATTCCTGGTCAAATAAAATTATTCACGCAAAACACTTCAATTATCTCAACCAAACGTATGTTGACAAACTTTCGTCAAACAAATAATTGAGTATTGGAGAGTTGAGCGCAGAAATAGAAGGATTTATGCTTGCCATTCAAGATAGAGTCATTAATACTAAAAATTATAGAAAGCATATAATCAAAGATATAAGTCAAATTGATGATTTATGTAGAAAATGTTTGGCTTTTCCCGAAACTATAGAACATATTATATCGGGATGTTCTATATTAGCGCCTTCCGAGTATACATTTAGGCACAATCAGGTTTTTTAAAATAATTCACCAAAGTTTGGTAATTAAACATAACTTGATTGACTGCCGTAATATAGTACCATATTATGAATATGAACCAAATTCATTTTTAGAAAATGAATTTTATAAAATATATTATGATAAAACTATACTAACAGACAGAACAATTAGTCATAATAGACCTGATATAGTTTTACATGACAAAATTAAAAAAATAACTTATATCATTGATGTAGCTATTCCAAATTCCTGTAATATTCAAAAAACTATTTCTGAAAAAATAAGAAAATACACAGATTTAGGAAATGAGATTAAAAGAATTTGGCATTCTAGGACTATAAAAATATTGCCATTTGTTATTTCGGCCACTGGCATAATACCTAGGAATCTGATTCAAAATTTAAGCATATTAGATTTGTCAAAGAATTTGTATATAAAAATGCAAAAATCAGTCATTTTAAATACATGTAGGATTACAAAGGATTTTTTAAATATTTATATTGAGGGATCGGTAGGATTTATAGGTTCATTTAGAAATGCCACAGAGCCGAACCCTCTGATATGAAAATATCTGGAGTCGGTGAATTATATTCCCATTTGGTCTCTAGTAGGTTGGCATGTTGTTCTTGTATTGTTTTGTATTTATAATACTTATATAGTGCAATTGCATAGCGTGGATTCACTAGATGATCATTTGGGGAAGTGTATGAAAGGGTTTAGTTTTTCCTTCTTTTTTTTTTTTTTTTTTTGGGGGGGAAAATTTAACCCGGACATTTAAATCTGGTGCGTAAGATTATTAGTAAAACCTGTCAAAGTAACATAGAATAACGAAGAAACTAAAACAATACTATAAGACAAATCAATAAAACTACATTACTTACGCTACTGCAACAAATTAGTAGGTTTCAACAAGTGCTGGTATACTTATTTCTAGTAGTATTTCAATTCAACGTTGCCAATTTATTTATATTTTACGTAATTGTTTGGCGTTTGACATTTCGTAGTGTCGATTCATAGAAAATACCTTCAGTGTTGCCAACGTATGTCAATTTCTTATTTGTTCCACGCCAATATCAGAAACAGTGCTTGGAACATCGATATAAAATCTGATATTGTAAAGTTATCGATTTCCCTGTGCTATGCTCCTGATCATGTATTCCATTGGCAAATGAAAGTGTCTGATAGTTATTGGTCGTGTATGTGTTACAAATAAATTATAATTTTGTCTTATGTTCCTTGTCGGTACATGGAATTTAATAGTGGTGACATGGCAGGGCTATCAATTAACTTTGGTCTGAAATAATTCCCCGTCCAGAGAGCGTAATTAGATGCAATTGATTCAAACTTGCAAAATTAAATAGTTCAATTGGGATTTTGAACTTAAAATTTATGTTCCTGACAAATTTGTACTGAACTCATCTTATATTTTCAAAGAGAACTTTGTACAAAGATGACCAAATAGTTGAAATATACTCCACTTGACTTCTAACTGATGAAATATAGAGCGTTCTCATGCAATCTAAGGACTTGAAATCATATAATGTATTGCAAAGGAAGCCAAGAATTTTTAAAGGCTTATTATTTATATCGTCAATGTGTGTAATGACCGTCAAGTTTTCACCGAATGTTTTTTTTACATGAATACCGCACAAGAGTCCAAACTGGTCCCGTCTGGAGCCAGTGGGACTATGGCATCCCCAATTGGGGTATGTTGTGAGGCTGAAGGCAGAGGGGAGGGGAAGGAGATAGGGAAGAGGAAGGTGGGGAAGTACCTAGCTATTCAGATCTGGTTTCCAAACACGGCTAATGCCATTTCAAGCAACATTTCAATTCTGAATGGTGGTCTTACACCAGGGCGATATTGAGAGTATCTTCCACTCTGGAACGTGCCGCAAATATACTATATATTATTTTAAATAAATGAATTGTGAAATAATACAAATCAATCAAATAAAATTTATTTGCCACGCCGGGATTCGATCCTTCGGAATGCTAGTCAAGAGTCTTAGAATGTTACACGTAAGTTACTAATTTGTGACACTAGTATTAATTTTATATTATATAATGTACATTTATGCGATATAATACGGTAGTGAGTTTTGGAAAATCGTAATAATTGACATTTCTGATTGTTCAAAAATAGAGCGTGCTATTCACACTATTGATGTAGGTAGTTAGTCTTAGTTTGTAAAATTTTGTAATTACATGCATTTAGTATTCTTTTATATAGTAGGTACAATGTCGTCTGCAATAATGACAAATAGTAAGTTATACATCCTTATTTGTTGACAATAACATTAATAAACAGCATTAAAAATATATTGGGCCGAGGTCTGGACCTTGAGGAACACCACTTGTGGCCATAAGATTCTACAGAATTTATATTTACACCAAGCACCCTATTACTAAGGAAACTAACAATCCAACTAAATAATGTACCATTTAAATAAATGAAGACACTATAAGCGAAACTCAATCGAAAGTCTGGAAACAGAAAATCAGAAAAACATATTGACACCTCTGGGACTCGAACCCAGGACCTTGCCCGGAAAGCTAGAGGTCTTGGGTTCGAGTCCCAGAGGTGTCAATATGTTTTTCTGATTTTTCTGATTCCAGACTTTCGATTGAGTTTCGCTTATATTGTTTTCATTTATTTAAATACTAGCTGGGTTACCCGGCTTCGCTCAGGAAAACATTCGAGAGTGTTCTGGAATGTTTCACATTGATGTTCCCGTTTCCCTATTCTCGAAGATTCCACAATTTTCCAGAAGGTTCCGGAATGTTCTGGAACGTTGTGGAATGCTCTCAAATACTCTGACTGGGGTGTCCGACATCGATCATGGAGTTGATGTGAGATTGAATTGAGGTTCAAATCCACGACGGATCTTGCTTATATACCCCATATGGGTAGCCCCTTACAAAAAAATTTTCAAATGTTCCAGAATAATATTCCAGATCATTCCACAACATTCAGGAGTGTTCTGAATGGAGTGTTCTGAGTGTTCAGGAGTGTTCTGAACAACATTCAGAATGTTCCACAATAATCTGGGCTGTTCCGGTATGTTCCTGAACGTTCCATCCTATTCCCGAACATTCCAGAATGTTCCGAGATGTTCTGTTCTGGAATGTGGTGGAATGCTCAAGAACACTCGTGAATTTTTTGAACTATTCTAGAAATTTCAACGGGGCGAAACTTCCAGCCCTTATATCTTTAAAAGAACGCCCTTCAGGTAAGAACGGAAACTTTCTTCATGGATGGAGGATATAGGGCTACCACACATATAACCGTTATCGTACCGGGACTCGTTTTTGAGTTTTAGCGGCATGCAAGTTGTTTTTTTTTTTAATAATATAATTATCCAAACTTCTAGAACTTTCCAGAACCTTCTAGACTCACTGACACTCTCCGCCACTCATTTCTGAAAGCTTCTTGAACTTTATCCTTCCATAACATCCTAGAGCATTAGGGAACATTCCAGAACTATCTAGAACCTTCTAGACTCACAGACTTCCAGAACTTTCTACAGCTTTATTGAACCTTCTAGAACTTTTCGGAACCACCGACGTACTCCGCCACTCCTCTCAGAACTTTGTACAGCTTTACTGAACCTTGTAAACTCACTGACGTGTTCCGTAACTTCTTCCAGAATTTTCTATAGCTTTATCGAACCTTATAGAACTTTCTGGAACCTTCTAGACCTACCGATATATTCCATCATTGATCCAGAACTTTCTACAGCTTTATCGAACCTTTTAGAACTTTCCGGAACATTCTAGATCCACCGACATGTTCCGCCACTCCTTTCAGAACTTTTTGCAGCTTTATCGAACCTTATGAAACTTTGTCGAATCCTCTGGAATTTTCCGGAACCTTCTAGACTCACCGACATACTCCGCCACTCCTCCTAGAACTTTCTACAGCTTTATCGAAACATATAGAATTTTTCGGAACCTTCTAGACTCACTGACATACTCCGCCACTCCTTCCAGAATTTTCTATAGCTTTATCGAACCTTCTAGATCTTTTCGGAACCTTCTATAGTCACCGACATACTCCGCCATTCCTTTCAGAACTTTGTACAGCCCTATCGAATCTTCTAGGACTTCCTACAGCTTTGTGGAACCTTCTAGAATTTTTCGGGACCTTCTAGACACACCGACACACTCCTCCGCTCAGAATTTTCTACAGCCTTATGGAACCTTCTAGAACTTTGTACAACTTTATCGAACCTTCTAGAACTTTCCGGAACCTTCTAGATTCACCGACTTTCTCCGCCACTCCTTTCAGAACTTTGTAAAGCTTTACGGAACCTTCCTGAACCTTCTACAGTTTTATCGAACCTTCTAGAACTTTCCGGAAACTTCTAAACCCACCGACTTACTCCGCCACTCCTTCCAGAACTTTGTACAGCTTTATCGAACCTTCTAGAACTTCAGAAATCTTCTAGATTCACCGCCTATTGTTTCTGAAAGCATCTAGAACTCTCTCCTTCCACAATTTTCTAAAGCATTCGTGAACCATCACAACCTTCTACTCTCACCGACATACTCCGCCACACCGTCCAGATTTTTCTACAGCTTTACCGAACCTTCTAGAACTTTTTGGAACCATCTAGACTTACCAACATACTCCACCACTCCTTCCAGAACTTTGTACAGTCCTATCGAACCTTCTAGGACTTCCTACAGCTTTAAGGAACCTTCTAGAAATTTCCGGAAACTTCTAGACAGACCGACACACTCCTTCACTCCTTTCAGAACTTTCTACAGCTTTATCGGACTTTCCGGAACCTTCTAGACAGGCTGACATACTCCTCCAATTTTCTAGAAGTTTCCAGAATCTTCCAGACTCTTCTTGAAATTTCTAGAGTCTTCTTAGAACTTTCAGCCCTTATTTCTTCAAAAGCAAGCCCTTTAGGTAAAAATAAATACCCTTATTCCCTAGGGGAGATAAAGATCTACCATACCAAACAACTCTCTTGATCGTACCGGCACTCGTTTCTGAGTTTTTGCGTTCCGCACGCTTTTTTGGACTTTCTTTTATAATATATATTGATTACAATTTGAGGTTTTACTCATAACGTTAAAATAAATAATAAATAATGTACCTTTGTTGCCCAACAATCGGAGATTATAATATATAAGTACTACGTGATGATGAAGATGCTACGAGAAACCGCAAAGCTATCCTTTAAGGCAGGATAGGATGTTTTTGAAACTTATTTATTAGTCAATATTACGTATTTGACTAAAGATGGCTTGGAATTAGTGTTATGTGACATGATTTCAGAATAAGTTTGTAAGAGGTATTAAGAGGTGTTAGGATGTGTTCGGGCAAATCTATACCTACTCCCATGTATCCCTCCCGTCTTACCTACCTATCCTGTTACATCCATCTTGCTATTGTCACCGGTTCAAGATTGACTCCTAACCGTGAAATCAGTACAATTTCAACACCGCGCGGTACTGGCAGCCCAAATACTTTGGTCTCGTCGCTTATAGACAAAACCCGGATCCGCGCAAAATACATGCTTTCAACCGCGAGTTATCTTGAGTGCATGAAGTGTGGGACCCAGGACGTCATCAGCAAGGTAGGATTTCATCTTGTTTTCGGTGGACATCCCATTTTTTCCCCTTCATCCCTTTTTCCATTCCAACAGTGATAGGTGGAGATTCCGAACTCCGCGGAAGAAAGTAACAGGCTTCCAATCAGCTATCGAAACAGGATGTCTTACCTCAAATGAGGTGGAGAGTTGTGAACGAGCCAAAAAAGAGCTTAATAAAATTCCCAGCGTATTTTCGAATCCTGTGGTTGGGGATGGTATAAAATGATGCATTCCTACACGATGTGTATTGCTGTAGTGCTAATGCACAAACACTGCACCACCTCGTACTTTTATAGTAATACAAAGAAAAAGAGAGGACAAATAATATATTTCTGGTGGCGAGACATTTCATGTTTCGTATGGGACATCTGTATTGCATCTTGTGTGGTGTACTTAACACTAATTTGACAATCTCGTTAACCTCCAAATCCCGATTTCATTTTTTATTTAATCAATGTGTTATTTCGCAATGAAATCACATAAAAATGATGTATATTTTTCACCATTTAACAAATTAATATCCCCTTTTTTAGCACTCCCACTCTTATCCTACCGAAATACCAACTGCCTAACGGAGATGTATGATTAATTTCGATTCAGTTATAGGCGAAAGTTATAAACCAATATACGTTAAATCACGTATTTAATCATACAGTTGTTAATACCGAAATATAAGAGCAATTCTTCGATAAACGAAAAACTTTGGTGGGATTGTTTCGAGCTCTGCTTGTGGATTCTATAATATTATGTCACTAGCTTTTCTTCTGAGAGAAACAATTCCTAATCTTTTCATTCAAAGCGAACACCGCGCAGTTCGATATTGAAAATTGAATCAAGTTACTTTGTTTATAAACAACCTTTTGTTTGGTATTATGCTCTATCGGAACCTTTTTTTTATGTGACAGCGCGGCTGTGGCATCCCAACTGGGATATGTTGTCAGGCTGAAAGTATTGGGGAGGGGAGAGAATGGGGAAGAGGAAGGTGAGTCCATCGTATGAATCCATCCCTCCCACTGCGGTGCAAGCCGATGTTCCGAGAGAGAAAGGCTGGAGAAGTCAAAGGAACTCGCTCAGCCATTCTTTCCCGATCTGGACTACCATGCAGCTGGTGGGCAGACGCATCCGCCGCCGAGACCTTGACAAACCTCACCCAATAAACCCGGGCACCCCTCGTAATCACCAAACGTAGCAAACCACTTGAGGTGACCTACGGCAGAAGTGTTGGTTTTCCAATAAATAGTTCACGGGGCAGCGGTACCAGTTATATCGATACCGATATCAGTTCATCAGTCAGCAGTCAACAGTGAAACCTTGCTCGGTATATCGATATAAAATCGTCAGAAGTTACGCCTACCGATTCGATATTGGTAAATTATCGATTTCACTGTGCTTGACCTCTATATGTACCAATACCAACTCGAAAATACACATGTTTTTATATACATATGTTATTTTCAAGTACAATAAAAGACACGCTCGTCAGCCTTCCTTCTTGGATGATGTATGTACAAAATGTGAATGCAGTTTTTAATCAGAAACTTATCAACATCAGCAGTTTCCTTTTCAAGGAAGAAAGTAATTTAAAAGACACCACAGTTTAATCGTTTTTTAAATTATTTTCCCATGAAAGGCTTTTGTATTCAATTTGCCACCCTCTACCCCTTTGTGAAACTTCATTATCGTCGTTAAAATTCAGATTTAATGTGCTCCATTTTTATGCTATGGAATCAATTTCTTTTTTATTTAGTACAAAACAGGCATGATGCTCTAAACTTCCAGAAACGAATGTAATAATTATATTATTTTAAACACATTGTTATCTCTATGATGAAACAGCATTTTTTTATTATATGTAATATATTTTTTATGTAAGTAATTTATTTTAATTGTATTTATTTTATTTTATTTTTATATTATTTTTTATTCATTTTATTTTCTGTTTTAATATTGGAGGCACTGTTGAAAATCAGCTGCATTCTAGGAGAAATCCTGAATTGTAGCTGAGCGGTGACCTTTTCGTCAATAGAATCAATGAAAAAGAACAAAATATGTAATATTGTAAAAAAATCTATTGATGACTAAACTTTGTTTTTTTTTTACATGAGCTCCACACAGGAGGCCCTGAGGAAAATAATTTCCCTCAAGGCCTCCATCATCTCCATGTCATCTTTGGGGATGCTGTGTGGAGGGTTTTTTAACGAAAGGAAGGAGAGGAGAGTTCTGGGAAGGAGTTAAGGGGTGGGTAGGAATCTGGGGTTCAGTGTGTCCTAGTCATCCGCCTCCAATACCTAGACAAACCTCACCCCATGAACCCAGGCACCCCTGCTAAATCACCAAACATAGCGAGCCACTTGGGGTGACCTGTGGCAGAGCTGTTGGTTATCCAATTAAGGTTCCCGGGGCGGCGGTACCCATTCCCGCCTCCCAAATTGTTATTATTATTATATGGGAGGCGGGTATGGGTACCGCCACCTGGAAACTATTTATTGTATAACCAACACCTCTCCTCTATACAAATAGGATAACGTTCAGGTCAATAAAGTCAACCCTTTGTCAGTCTTATCATTAGAAAAACAATATATTCCAACTCGTTGCTTATGTAGCCTATGTTGGTTCTCAGTATTCGCTGATAGATAATCACCCACAGTATTTGCTGATAGATAATCACCCACAGTATTCGCTGATAGATAATCACCCACAATATTCGCTGATAGATAATCACCCACAGTATTTGCTAATAGATAATCACCCAAAGTATTCACTAATAGATAATCACTCACAGTATTTGCTGATAGATAATCACCCACAATATTCGCTGATAGATAATCACCCACAATATTCGCTGATAGATAATCACCCACAATATTCGCTGATAGATAATCACCCACAATATTCGCTGATAGATAATCACCCACAGTATTTGCTAATAGATAATCACCCAAAGTATTCACTAATAGATAATCACTCACAGTATTTGCTGATAGATAATCACCCACAATATTCGCTGATAGATAATCACCCGCAGTATTTGCTGATAGAAATTGACAGAAATCCAGCCACCAGCAATAAAACCAGAGGAGGAGGAGTTCTCATATCCGTTAATAAATCACTGCCAACTACTCAATTAATTTGCAAACATCAAGACGTGGAACAGGTATTCGTAGTACTGAAATCTAAATCAACTAAAATTTTACTGGGATGTGTCTATATTCCTCTAGGATCCAACATCACAGTCTACAGAAACCATATTGATGACCTCGAAACCTTCAAAAACAAATACCCTGATGCCAGAACAATTTTATTTGGTGACTATAATACCCCTAGCATTGATTGGATGAATAAAAACTCTTATAACAACCGAAGCCTGCCATAAAACGCTCGCGAAATAATAGATATGACGAACTTACTCTCTCTACATCAAGTCAATCAAGTCTACAATAACTATGATAGGGTCGAGTATCAATTTAGTGGGCTCAGAAACAAAATACGGCTAAATTCCGGTTTAGGGGCGAAATTCCTAGAAAATCAAACTAATTATTTTTATACTAATTTGGGGTCGGGGAATCCGAATCTGAAAGAATTAGGCGGGGGCAAGCAATATTAACTGAATTAAACGACTTTAAAAATTTTTATACACTCATAGGAAAAATAGCCATTTTGGAAGCATTTTGTTTCCTAGAAAATCAAACTAGTTATTTTTATACTAACTATGGGCCGGGGAATCCGAATCTGAAAGAATTAGGCGGCGGCAAGCAATATTTACTGAATTAAACGACTTTAAAATTTTCTATACACACACATGAAAATATTCATTTCGGAAGCTGGTTCTGACACACGCAGTACAAAATCATAGAAAACAAGATAACATAGATGTTTTTACCACACAAAATTAAGTGTTGCCATTAATATCAATAACGTAAAATAACATGTTTATATTTTAAGTACTTATTTTTTATAAATTTTACTCACTTTTGTATCACAAACCATGTTACACAAACCTAGCGTAGCCGCTAAACTACTTGAAAACAGGGATGTTTTTTAAAATTGATGCGAGCAGGCGGTATAAAGGGGCACAAACCATGTTACACAAACCTAGCGTAGCCGCTAAACTACTTGAAAACGTAGGCTGTTTTTTTAAATTGACGCGAACAGGCGGTATAAAGGGGCACAAACCATGTTACACAAACCTAGCGTAGCCGCTAAACTACTTGAAAACGTAGGCTGTTTTTTTAAATTGACGCGAGCAGGCGGTATAAAGGGGCACAAACCATGTTACACAAACCTAGCGTAGCCGCTTAACTACTTGAAAACGTAGGCTGTTTTTTTAAATTGACGCGAGCAGGCGGTATAAAGGGGCACAAACCATGTTACACAAACCTAGCGTAGCCGCTAAACTACTCGAAAACGTAGGCTGTTTTTTTAAATTGACGCGAGCAGGCAGTATAAAGGGGCACAAACCATGTTACACAAACCTAGCGTAGCCGCTAAACTACTTGAAAACGTAGGCTGTTTTTTAAATTGACGCGAGCAGGCGGTACAAAGGGGCACAAACCATGTTACACAAACCTAGCGTAGCCGCTAAACTACTTGAAAACGTAGGCTGTTTTTTTAAATTGACGCGAGCAGGCGGTATAAAGGGGCACAAACCATGTTACACAAACCTAGCGTTAGGTTAGGTTAGGTTACGCATTTTTAAGACTACGAATTTTCATACTTTTAGTTGAATATGGCCGTTGAGATAGTCTTAATTCATAATATAGGGATAAATATTTTTGAGACTTGGTAACACTGCCAGTACATGTTCCTGTATATTAGTTTCCGGTATATTTATTTTTTCTATGGTTTTCATTCATTGTTGTTTTTTCGAATTTGAAAATGGCGAATTTAAAAATGATGAATTTAAAGAAAATATTGGAGATCTGTGGTGAGAAAAATGTAATGTTGGACAAATTAGTGGAATGGGGTCTAATTCCGCAAAGTGGCACTTATAATTGTCCGGACTGTGGGAAAGCGCTGCAGTTGAGGTCGGAAGAAGCTCGGTGAGATATTTTTTTTATGGTTATGCATTTTTTTACCTGCGAATATTCTTTTGTATAAAGTGTGTTAAAGAAAGTTTTTTTTTTTAGTATCGATGGGTTTCGATGGGTTTGCTATGGCAACTTAGCGCAGGGCAAGAAGAAGGCTAAGCGGTGTGACAAAAGAGTTGCGTTTCGAACCGGGACGTTTTTTGCAAGATCTCATTTGCCAATTTGGAAAATACTTGGATTTGTCAATTTTTGGGTGCAAGGTGTGTCGTTACGGTGTACTGGCTTACAGCTAGAGCTGGCGACGGAAGCCTTAGTAGACTGGTCCTCTTTTTGCCGGGAAGTCATACTTGGTTCTTTTTTGTGTCGCTTAGAAAAGATCGGTGGCCCTGGTAAGATCGTTGAAATTGGCGAATCCAAGTTTGGTAAGAGAAAATATCATCGTGGGCATTATGTTGAAGGACAATGGGTCTTCGGCGGCTATGAACGTGGTTCCGGCCGTGTGTTTATGGTAGCCGTCGAGTCTCGGAGTTCCGAAACTTTAATGCCCATAATTGAAAAATGGATCGAGAAGGGTACAACTATTATCAGTGACTGCTGGAAGGCATATGATTGCTTGTCAGCCTTAGGGTACGTTCACCAAACGGTGAATCATTCATTAAATTTCAAGGATCCTGTTTCTGGAGCCCATACAAATGCCATCGAGTCATCTTGGCGAGCAGCCAAGTCTTCCATCTCGTCATCTGGTAGGGTTAAAGCGCATATACCCGGCAACCTTGCTCGATAAATGTTTCTGAAAAGTTGCAAAGAACGCCTGCAGGATCCTACTCTGGAGTTTTACCGCTTAGCTGGTCTCTTATATGACCCGCGTATTCGCCAGGAACCTTTGGAGACATTAGACGAGTTTGACAGGGATACAACGGACGAAGAAAACTTGTTCGATTTATAAGGTATGTTCGATGATATTATTGTTTAATGGTAACACTTAATTTTGTGTGGTAAAAATATCTATGTTGTTTTTTCTATGGTTTTCGTACCTCGTGTGTCAGAATGTTGTCTATTTTCATGTGTGTGGTGTGTGTGTAAAGAAAATTTTAAAGTCGTTTAATTCAGTTATTATTGCTTGCCGCCGCCTAATTCTTTCAGATTCGGATTCCCCGGCCCATAGTTAGTATAAAAATGACTAGTTTGATTTTCTAGGAAACAAAATGCTTCCAAAATGGCTATTTTTCCTATGAGTGTATAAAAAATTTTAAAGTCGTTTAATTCAGTTAATATTGCTTGCCCCCGCCTAATTCTTTCAGATTCGGATTCCCCGACCCCAAATTAGTATAAAAATAATTAGTTTGATTTTCTAGGAATTTCGCCCCTAAACCGAAATTATTCCCAAAATACAAGTATCTCGGTACGATAGTTTATTTTACAAGTTACACAGAATATCAGTTAATGTTTTTTTACAGTCTCACATGACCCTTCTGAAAAAAAAACTCCTATCTGTCAAAAAAAAAGAAAAATCAAAACAAAACAATTCAATTCGAATTCTGGTGCGTTTAAAAAAAATGGATTTGTGTAACCACCGTACGAAAGTACCTAGACTACACTGGGTAGCTCTCTAGGTAGGCTGATTTCCTTTGCGTTTATTTTTTTAGTGACGGGGTTTTGGGTCACTCTTCATGCTCGTATCAATCCACCCGGTCTTCTTGAGTCAAAACCTCGTTATCTTGATCCTCCACCCGGACTTCTTGGATTGTTGGTACCCTTTTTAATTCATCTGCGTGGATTTTAGTGGGTTTACCTCTCTTGTCTACCCAGTATATATTACCTCTTCCACTTTTCATGAGGATTTTGTGAGGTCCACTCCATTTAGGTGCAAACCCTGCGAAATTTCCTTCTGGAGACCCAGATAATTGGTGTTCCTTTACTAACACCTCTTCTCCTTGTTGGTATCTAAGTAAGGCTTCCACCGCTGGGGCGTACCTCTCTTGGTACGCTGCTTGATTCCTTCTTATTTCCTCATCTGCTGGTTCTCGCTGATGGGGTAAAACGATTGCCTCGTTCGCGTTTTCTGGGAAAGCTTGCCACTCTCCTGGTCGCGGTATATCGTATCCCAGTAGTGCTTGACTGGGTGATACGCCTGTCGCTTCGTTCTTTCTGTTGCGGGTCGTCATTATTACTCCCGGCAGTTTCTCATCCCATTTGTTGTGAGGTGAATCTCTGAGGAGAATTCTCAAGCCTTTTTTGATTTCCTGGTTTCTCCTTTCCGTGGGGTTTGAGCGTGGGTGGTATATAGCTGTTGTCCAATGATTACATTGCCATCTTTCTATTGCGGCTAACCATTGGCGGTGGATGAATTGTCGCCCTTTATCCGTGAGAATGCGTTTCGGGTAGCCGTACCTTGGAAATATTTCAGTTTCTAACTGGTGGATTATGGTCTTTGCTTTATACTAGACTTAATCGGAAATGCTTCTACCCATCTTGTGAAAAGGTCTGTTACTGCAAGAATAAATTTGTTTCCATGCAGGGTACTTGGGTACGGTCCCATGATGTCGGCGGCGACCACTTCAAATGGTCTATTTGGTTTTGTGCCTCCTTGAGGAGCCGCGGGTCTATTTGGGCCACGTTTTGATGTGGCACATGTCATGCACTGGCGTACCAGTCTGCGGATCTCTTCGTTCATTCCTGGCCAGAAGTAATGTGCTGATATTGCTCTCGTTGTTTCTGCTGCTCCCGGGTGGTTTGCGGTGTCCGAGTTGTGGTATTCTTCCAGAACTCTTGGAATTGTGCTTCGAGGGACGAACAGCCGGTCCATCTTTCCTTCGTCTCTTTTCCAAAGTATTCCTTGGTGGACGTTATACCTTGTGTAGTGATTTATATCGATAGCATTGTTTAGGACTTCTCTGTCGTTTAGAGTGTTCCATCGATCTATTCTTTTCCGTGTTTCCCGATCTGTCGGTTGTCCTGATTTTACCGCGCTTGCTAGGGTTTGTTGCTCTTCCTCCTCTTCTGAGTCTATTTGGTTTATGCCGTTATCTCCGCCGACTTCCGGATAGCTTTCTCGGCAAAGTTTGGTATGTATTCCCTCAACCAGTTGCACACTCCTAGAAAACTGCGAAGTTCTTTTCTTGTTTGAGGTGATGGTGTATTTTTAATGGCTTCTTCGTGTGGCCTCTGGGGAGTGTTGCCCGTGGCACTGACTGTGTGTCCCAAGTATGTGATTTCATCTGTGGCGATGATACATTTTTCTGGAGAGCATTTTAAACCAAACTCTGCCAATCGTTCTAGGATGAGGCGGAGGTGTCGTAAGTGGTCTTTTAAGTTTTCAGAATATACGACGATACCATCCAGATAGGCCATGGCAAATTTTCTAAGGAACCCGGCTAATACTTGCTGGCTCATGGTTCTTTGAAATGTCTTGGGTGCACCTTTTAACCCGAATGGCATTACTCGAAACTGGTAACTGCCCCCATCTGGTGTGGTAAAGGCAGTCTTTTCTCTGTCTTCTGGTGCCATCGGCACTTGCCAGTACCCGCTTTTAAGATCCAGTACTGTGAATACCTTGGCTGTGCTCAGGTCTTTAAGTGTTTCGTGGATGATTGGCAGTGGGGAGAGTTCAGTTATTGTTGCTTGATTCAACTTTCTGTAGTCTATGCAGAATCGTCGCCCTTCTTTTCCCTTTTTGGCCACCATTACTACTGGGAAACTGTATGGGGATCTGCTGGATTCTACTACTCCATCCGCTAGCATCCCTTCCAGTTGTTTGTATAAATCCTTTTTCTTCTCATCCGAAAGGCGATGTGGTGGAACGCAGATTGGTCTGTCGGTGTTCAGGTGGATTCTATGCGGTGGTACTTTCGCTGTGCCTGTCAAGGGGGAAAATACTTCACTATATTCGGATAATAGATCCATGAATCCTTTTTTCTCCTGTTCTGGGACTCGATCTAATAATGGCCCGTGGACATCGTTACTATTTTGACCCTGGCGAACGGGCACAAAGTGGGTGGATGTCCTGATTGAGCTTCCGAAATTTAAACAGTTCCGCATGAAGTCTATTGAAGCTTCCTCTTTGGATAGCCAATCGCGTCCTAAGATGATTTCCTCCCTTAGGTTCTCTCCCACGAGGAAGTTCCATTCCCGTGTTGTATTCTGGATGTCGAATTTTATCGATATCATACCCTTTATTCGCATAACGTTTCTTTTGTTCGCCAACTTGAGGCATGGAATCGAGGATTGTTGTAATTTGGTACTTTGGGCGATGTCCATTCTTATTATAGAGTGTGAAGATGCAGTGTCTACCAATGCCTGATAGGTTTGCCCCTCTATGGTGACTCTCACCCTTGGAAGGAAGGAACCTGCTATTGCCGTGTGGCACTCTGCGGTTTGTTTCGGTTTCTTCCTTCTTTGCCCGGGTTGCCGTTTTAGTAACGAGCTCCCGGGCGGTACCGGTTTCCCGAGTTTCTATCTCTTCTATTTTGTTGAGCTGGGGATCGCTGGACCGGGGGCTGGCGGTATGGCGATTGGCGATTCGGCGAATGGCGTGGCGGTGAATGACGCTGAGGTGAACTGCGCTGAGGTGAACGGTGACGCGGAGAATATTGTTGAGCTGACCGGCGAGGAGATAAATTTCTTCTTGTTTGGCGTTGACCTAGGATCTCATATCTGCCTTTAGAATTTTCAAACCTCACGGCCTGGTTCATCCACTCTTCCATGGTGGTGGCATATATGTGTATGTACTGGGGTAACATTTGGCTATTACAAAACGCAGGCACGAATACATCTAACTCTGATAATTGTTTTGTCGGATGGAGTCGTGCAAACATTCTTTGTTTATTAGCAATAAACTCTGCCAAGGATTCCGTGTTCTCTTGTGTTTTATGGTAGATCTGGTTTTGAAGTCGGAGTTCCACTTCTGGTCCCTCGTATTCCCGAAGGAAAAATCTTTTAAAAATCGACCATTCTGGGTGTTTATAAGTATTCGCCCAGTCCTTCGCTTTGTCCCGGAGCTGGGCCGTTGCCACCCTCGTTTTGTTTTCCTAGTAGGTGTTAGCTATTTGGAAATACTCTTCGCACCGTTCCAGGAAAAGTCGTGGAAATTCTTCCAGTCTCCCAGAAAATATTGCCTCCAGGCGAGGCTCCCTTTGACACATGGCTATGTTAGCGAGTTTTGTTGTTAACATTTCAAGGATTCGTGTCGTCTGGGTGTCTGTCGTGAAGGTTTCTCCATTTGGTACATCCGCTGAGGATTGAGCTTGAGGACTGTTATCCTTATTCTCCACTATGGTAGCGTTGCCCGCTGTTGTGCTACGTGTTTGTGGCATTTTCAGTGTTTTGAGCCCACTTTTGTTCGGTTTGTTGCCTCTCTTGTCTTTGAATTTATTCGTTAAAACTTATTGATCTGACAAACACGTTGGGCGCCAATTGATAGGGTCGAGTATCAATTTAGTGGGCTCAGAAACAAAATACAAGTATCTCGGTACGATAGTTTATTTTACAAGTTACACAGAATATCAGTTAATGTTTTTTTACAGTCTCACATGACCCTTCTGAAAAAAAAACTCCTATCTGTCAAAAAAAAGAAAAATCAAAACAAAACAATTCAATTCGAATTCTGGTGCGTTTAAAAAAAATGGATTTGTGTAACCACCGTACGAAAGTACCCAGACTACACTGGGTAGCTCTCTAGGTAGGCTGATTTCCTTTGCGTTTATTTTTTTAGTGACGGGGTTTTGGGTCACTCTTCATGCTCGAATCAACTATAATCGGCTGCTAGATCTGGTATTCTGTAGTGATCTCTCAATTCATATTGTTAAATCAGTTGACGAGCTCCTCCCCCTAGACTGCCACCACCCTGCTCTAAGCATAACCATCACGACGAATAACTCACCAGACAACACAACTATTCTGCCTAACCTTACTTATAATTTTTCCAAAGCTGACTATTCCAATATGAACCAATATCTTGCAAATGAAGTCTGGTCATTTCTTCACCACAACAATAATATTAACTATAATCTTGAAATATTTTATAAAATTATTAACAGGGCCATTGAAAACTATGTACCACTTTCACACTTCAAAGAAGCGAAGTTCCCGAAATGGTTCAGCGGAGAGCTTATTAAACTAGTTATCTGTAAAA
The DNA here is from genome assembly GCA_917880885.1 of Limnephilus marmoratus. NCBI lineage: Eukaryota > Metazoa > Arthropoda > Insecta > Trichoptera > Limnephilidae > Limnephilus > Limnephilus marmoratus. The sequence goes on from OU862919.1 coordinate 11,954,180, forward strand.
AAATTGCACACAAAAACTTTAAAGAATCCAACTCCCTTAACGACTATAAGATATTTCATAACTACAGAACTCAATGTAAAAAACTGTCAAAAATATCGTATTTTAATTATATAAATGGAATTGAAAATTCTATACCCTCTAATATTCAAAACTTTTTCACACATGTTAACTCTCTTAGAAAAAACAAACAAGGTTTACTCATCTCAATGCACTTCAAAGAAAAGAGTAGCACTGATATGAAAGTAAAGGTTAACTATTTTGCTGATTATTTCAAAAGTGTCTATGACGAAGATATCCCAGACAATTATGTACCACCTCCTTCCCTTAATGAGAGCATACATATCCCTGCTGTACACATCAAAATTAAATCTCTAGACAAAAACAAGAAAGCCGGGCCTGACAATGTGCATCCCAATATCCTTATTAATTGCGTCGATTCACTTGCTGAGCTGATTTGTATATTGTTTAACCAGTCCCTCGATACAGGTTGCTTCCCTGACATTTGGAAACGTTCTTATCTAACACATATATTAAAAAAGGGTAATAAAAGTGATATCACTAACTATAAACCTATATGTAAGCTATCTGTAATCCCGAAACTCTTCGAAAAACTATTACTTGATCAAATTTCCCCATGTATTAACCATCTCATTGTTCCGAATCAACATGAATTTTTGTCAGGCAGGTCAACTCTAACAAATCTTCCGTTATATGAAAACTATATATCAAACGCATTAGCTAACAGAAGAACTCAAGTCGATTCCATATATACGGATTTTATCAAGGCATTCGACAAAGTATGCCATAAAATTCTACTGGTTAAGCTACGTAATCTAGGCATTGATGGAAAACTTTTAGACTGGTTTGCAAGCTATCTATCTGATAGAGTACTACTTGTAAAAATTAATTTGTTCCTTTCCAATCAATTTATAGCTACCAGTGGTGTACCACAAGGGTCTCATTTAGGCCCAATTTTATTTTTACGGTTTATAAATGATATTGTTGATATATTTGATAAAGATGTAAACGTGTTGCTTTTTGCAGATGATTTGAAAATTTTTAAAATAATTAAAACGGCCGAAGATTGTATCTGTCTACAAAATAATTTAAACAAGTTAATTAATTGGTGTTCTCTTAACAAACTTTTTCTGAACATAAATAAGTGTCATTCAATAATATTTTACAGAATAAGTCAACCAATAATTCATCCGTATGTACTTAACAACTCTACCCTTACCTCTGTCGAAGAAATTAATGACCTGGGCATAATTTTCGACTCAAAATTAAACTTTATATCCCATATAAACACAATCACTAATAAAGGAATAACAATGCTTGGCTTCATTCTTCGAAATACCAGAGGTTTTAGGAATATTTCAACCGTAAAAATTTTGTATACATTCTTAGTACGTAGTCAAGTCGAATATAACTCCTCGATCTGGTCCCCCCATTTTAAATTACATTCAGATACAATCGAAAAAATTCAACACAAATTTCTAAGACATAAATTTTAAACTCGGTATTCCCATTGAAAACATAAATTATAACTACTTGATGAAAGAATTAAATTTATTAAATCTCTCAGATCGAAGAATTATATCCGACTTAATATTTATGTTCAAAATTGTAAATGGTAAAATAGACAGTCCTGATTTAACTAAGCTCATCGAATTTCATATACCCAATAGAGCAACTCGCTCCAAAATCTTGTTTCAATGTAACAACAACAGAACTGAGTACACGAACACTCACTTTTACCTAGATTACATGAAGTTAGTAATAGATACGCAGATGTGGCGGATCTATCTAACTGCACGGAAGCTAGGTACAAGAAGGCTATTCTATCATATATCTTCAATCAATATTAATTTTATTTATACTATAGTATTGAATGTAATTGTAGCCCTTTGTGTCATTTCTTAATCAAATGCCACAATTAACTTAACTCTTTTTTATAATTATTTCTTATGTACCTACAACTAATATTTTGTGACATGTAATATGTATTTATGGTATATTTATACCGTTAATAAATAAATAAATAAATAGATAATCACCCACAGTATTTGCTGATAGATAATCACCCAAAGTATTCACTAATAGATAATCACTCACAGTATTTGCTGATAGATAATCACCCACAATATTCGCTGATAGATAATCACCCGCAGTATTTGCTGATAGATAATCACCCAAAGTATTCACTAATAGATAATCACTCACAGTATTTGCTGATAGATAATCACCCACAATATTCGCTGATAGATAATCACCCGCAGTATTTGCTGATAGATAATCACCCACAGTATTCGCTGATGATAATCACCCATAGTATTCGCTGATCGATAATCACTCACAGTATTCGCTGATGATAATCACCCATAGTATTCGCTGATAGATAATCACCCACTGTATTCTCTGATAGATAATTACATAAATACGAAACAATAATCCATTGATATAAAAAAGGTTGTCTGTAGAGGGCGGCGCGCGTTTGTTTGATATTTATACAAATCTGCAATTTTATTCCAATTTGATGAAATTTTGCATACCTATCTGATTTTCAAAAACATGATGAAGGTCACTGTCTAAGTCTGATTTTGAAAAACACTGTGAGAAGCCCGAATAACGCAGGTGAAATCAGCTAGTCACGAATTTAAAAAACTGTGTGCAATTCACATGCTGTAGAAGTGAAACCAGTGAAAGAGTGGGGAGGCTACGAAGCACCGCACAAATAGGAGACCGATAGGCTACGAAGCACCGCACAAAGAGTAGACCGGATTATACTACCCCTCACATTCCCTCGCAGGCTTAATCCTATAGATTTATGTGTTTGTCTCTTTTAGTGTCGCTATTTTTCGTTTCATCGAGTTTCAAATCACGACGGTGCTAAAGAAGTTTTCACTTCAAAAATTACAAGTGTGCAGTTCAAACGCTGAAGAAGTGAAACCTTCAGAAAACTAAAATAGACAAGAACGGGGAGGCTACGAAGTACCTCACAAAGGGGAGACCGATTACACTATCTCATTCTCTCGCAGGTAAAATCCTATAGATGTATGTTTTTGTCGCTTTTTAGTGTCGCTATTTTTCGTTTCTTCGAGTTTCAAATCACAAAGGTGGTAATGAAGTTTTGACTTCAAAAATTACAAGTGTGCAGTTTACACGCTGAAGAAGTGAAACCTTCAGAAAACTAAAGTAGACAAGAATGGGGATGCTACGAAGTACCTCACAAAGGGGAGACCGATTACACTATCTCATTCTCTCGCAGGTAAAATCCTATAGATGTATGTTTTTGTCGCTTTTTAGTGTCGCTAGTTTTCGTTTCATCGAGTTTCAAATCACAAAGATGGTAAAGAAGTTTGCACTTCAAAAATTACAAGTGTGCAGTTCAAACGCTCAAGAAGTGAAACCTTTAGAAAACTAAAATAGACAAGAACGGGGAGGCTATGAAGTACCTCACAAAGGGGAGACCGATTACACTATCTCATTCTCTCGCAGGTAAACTCCTCCGTTTCATCGAGTTTCAAATCACAAAGGTGGTAAAGAAGTTTTCACTTCAAAAATTGAAGAAACGCTGAAGAAGTGAAACCTTCAGAAAACTAAAATAGACAAGAACGGGGAGGCTACGAAGTACCTCACAAAGGGGAGACCGATTACACTATCTCATTCTCTCGCAGGTAAAATCCTATAGATGTATGTTTTTGTCGCTTTTTAGTGTCGCTATTTTTCGTTTCATCGAGTTTCAAATCACAAAGGTGGTAATGAAGTTTTGACTTCAAAAATTACAAGTGTGCAGTTTACACGCTGAAGAAGTGAAACCTTCAGAAAACTAAAGTAGACAAGAATGGGGATGCTACGAAGTACCTCACAAAGGGGAGACCGATTACACTATCTCATTCTCTCGCAGGTAAAATCCTCCGTTTCATCGAGTTTCAAATCACAAAGGTGGTAAAGAAGTTTTCACTTCAAAAATTGAAGAAACGCTGAAGAAGTGAAACCTTCAGAAAACTAAAATAGACAAGAACGGGGAGGCTACGAAGTACCTCACAAAGGGGAGACCGATTACACTATCTCATTTTCTCGCAGGTAAAATCCTATAGATGTATGTTTTTGTCGTTTTTTAGTGTCGCTATTTTTCGTTTCATCAAGTTTCAAATCACAAAGGTGGTAAAGAAGTTTCCACTTCAAAAATTACAAGTGTGCACTTCAAACGCTGAAGACGTGAAACCTTCAGAAAACTAAAATAGACAAGAACGGGGAGGCTATGAAGTACCTCACAAAGGGGAGACCGATTACACTATCTCATTCTCTCTTCACTTCAAAAATTACAAGTGTGCAGTTCAAACGCTGAAGACGTGAAACCTTCAGAAAACTAAAATAGACAAGAACGGGGAGGCTACGAAGTACCTTACAAAGGGGAGACCGATTACACTATCTCATTCTCTCGCAGGTAAAATCCTATAGATGTATGTTTTTGTCTATTTTTAGTGTCGCTATTTTTCGTTTCATCGAGCTTCAAATCACAAAGGTGCTAAAGAAGTTTTCACTTCAATAAACTAATACAAAGTGAATTCCCAATTCCAGTATCATAATTTTCAATCCCTTTAACAAGATATATTGACGGCATTTTCAGTAAAAAAAAGTACTCGCGATGTGATTAATTCCGTGATACCATTAAACCTGTTTTTAATGGGCGCTAGCGAATTTCAAAACCAATTTCAAATGTTATTAAAATCAAAAAAAATAACCATCTGATACTTAATTTGCACAATTTAAATGCCAGTGTTAATGAAACTTTTATTGTTCGTTCTACATAAATACACAAACCATTTTTGTTTTCGTTTTTTATCGTTTTATTACATCACATCGGCAGTGATTAATTTTTGGGGAATTACTTGAGCTACCTCCTTCTTTAGCCAACGTTTAGGATAGTAAAGCTTTCTGAAACTTTGGCTAACGAAGGAGGCAGAGCAACAAAGCATAATACCTCAAAAATAAACCACTAGGGTAGACCGAGGCTATTCGGATCATTTTTTATGTTTTCTTGAAAAAAATGAAAACTAATGCATTTTCGAATTTTTTTATTATTTAATATTAAGCATTTGACATTTTTATATGTTTTAATTTTAATGATCATAACATAAAGTAACTAGAAAAAAACATATGACTATTACTGTAGACCTCTCCACTGATCCGAATCACCCCATATATATGTGGTGATTCGGATCAGTGGTGGGGCTACTTGGATCAAACCCGAAAAATTGTTAAGTATGAAAAAAAACAAAAACCAAAAATAGGTTTTAGAATCCATAACTTATATGAAAGTATCATGACACTTATTTACACTCTTATTGGCTTACACACCGCACAAATAAAAACTTTATTAAAACACTTTCTTGTCGTAACATTTTTCGTGGCACAATTCTTCGCAAGAAGAACATTGAATCCAATCTTTCTTTGGAAGATGTACAAACGGCTTCATCCATTGTAATTTTCGACCATGATTGATCAGTCGTCTTTTTCACATAGTTGCGCACCATCTGCTTCAAATAAAAATATAAAACAATTAACGCATCGAATTTTAAAAGCATTAAAATATGATCCAAATAGCCCCCCCACCATCGGTCCGTTTAACCCCACTTTTATTAATATGATATTTACTCAAAGTAAAGTACAAAAACATAAAAAATGCAATTTATTGCGCTTTTATTCTGTTTACTGAGCATTTGATTGATAAATTTATAACATATGAACATGACTAAATAGCTTACCTTTTCAGAAAAAACACTAAGAACGCAGAGAACAATATTACATCAGGCATTTATTTGACACGTGACTTGGACGATCGTCACACATATCGATTTTTAGCAGTCAAACCACGCAATCTGCAATATCGGTAATTTTACTATTATGGCATCCGGTAGATGGCGACGCTATGTCCAATTTTTTTCATTGTCATTTCGTTACAATAGCTGAGATATATCCATATTGCTTAGCTTGATCCGAATAACCCACCTGATCCGAATAGCCTCGGTCTACCCTATAATATCTTTGGGCGTAAATCTAAAATCATACATCACAATGGCAGTTTAAAACATAAAATTAAATCCGTACAAATAATTTTAAATTGGTAACATAAATATTTTAACTTGCCATTCGGATTGCTTTTAAATTAAACGCCAACACTTAGCAGTAAGTTTTACAAATAAAAAATCTCTAGGATATTAAGTTCATTATTTGTAAAAACCGTTATTCTCATAATGATAAATTGTTCTTTTTTTAATTAAATGAAGACAATATTATCGAAACTCAATCTGGAAACAGAAAAATCAGAAAAACATAATGGCACCTCCAGAGATTCCGGATTTTCAATTGAATTTCGCTAATATTGTATACATTTAATTAAATATTACAATTATTATAAGCAATAATTGTCAGCCTGAAACACTCATTTACATTGAAAAATCTTACGAGAAAAGATACTTGCCGCCAACGGGACTTGAACCCGTGTCCTTCTGATTGCCGGTCGGATGCTCTGACCACTGAGCTATAGCGGCTTATCTAATACCCGCCAAATAATTCAATATATACTGGTGTTTCATTCAACAATTACTGATTATTACATTTTTCCACCTGCAAACAATCAACTTTATTTTTGTGAGGGAGGTATTGTTAGTACTAAATCTCTCGCTAGGTAGCGTCGAGACAAATTATTTCTAAATTTTTTTTTTGGTGAAATACTTTTTAACTTGTTAAATATTAATTATTATTTTTAATTTATAAACTAACGTTTAAGACAAGATTTTTATGCGTAGCACAAAGGGTAACAATTATTATAAGCAATAGTTGTCAGCCTGAAACACTCATTTACATTGAAAAATCCTCCGAGAAAAATATTACAATTTAAGGTCGTACTCATAAAGTTAAAAATAAAAACATTTTGTATTGAAGTTTTTGAATTTTTGCTACTAGTGAATGACACGGGTCATTTTTGCTACTAGTGAATGACACGGGTGTGTCGAAATCAATAGCAGATAAAGAAAAATTAAGTAACAAATGTACGTGTAAAATAAAACACTTCAAAACAAAACATGTTTGTTTATTGGACACAATATTTGCCTGTAGACGTCAGAATTTTCGCAGCTTTGCGGTAAGAGAAAACATGTATTATTTTTGTTAATGTTTCTATGGAAGTTTTAAGACAGAAATCGGTTCATAAAAATAATATTAAAAAGTTTATTGGAAAATACACAGAACATTTTAGAGTTTCCTAAAGAAAAGCGTAGTCCTACCTTCACGAATACTTTTTTGACGTAATTTGTGTTTTCGCATTGCAATAAATAAATGTTGATATTTTATTGAATATTATATAAATCAATAATAGAGACCACATTACAAATGAGGTGGTTCTCCAAAGAATCGAAGGAGGAAGGCACCTGCTCAGGACCTTATCCGAAAGGCGTGCAAGATGGATCGGCCATGTAATACGACAAGAAGGCCTCTTGCATGCCATAATGGAGGGTATGACCGAGGGGACGAACTCTAGGGGACGCCCACGCCGAGAGTACCTGGAAGACTTGCTGGTGTAGTGGACGTGCGCTGCTCATCGTATGCAAACTTCAAAAGAGCCGCAAAAGACAGGTAAGGATGGAAGAGAAGAATAGAAGAGATACGTTTTAAGATTTACATGGCCAAAAGCATTTTCGTTATTTGTTTTTGGGGTGTTATGCCGTGTTGCGCTACCTCCTTCCTTAGCCAAGGTTTCGGACATCGTTGCAGTGTCCATCATCAGGGCAGATCCGGTAGATGTGTGATCTGAAACGTTGGCTAAGGAAGGAGGTAGCGCAACACGGCATAACACCCCAAAAACAAAAACGAAAAAAGAATAGAGGAAATTGCTGCAAACCAATCCCAGGATTGAAACCAGAGAGAAAGATATAAATAAAAGTAAACTAAGTAACCTAATAAATAACAATTCAATATTGTGTAGTGTAGACAAAACATCACAATATATATATACATTGAGCCTCACGCGTGTTTTTTTAAATAACTTAGAACCCTTAATGTACTTTTTATGAACAGAGTCTTCTACTGAGAATATGAAGATTTTTTTAAAAATGCCTAGTAATGTCACCTTTCGAAAAATATCAGAAATAGCAACGCATGAGAAAATTATATGTTTTCTTATGAATGACGCTTTAACAGATTCTAATAACATTCAGCAGGCTAAATCCTATAGATGTATGCGTTTGTCTCTTTTTAGTGTCACTATTTTTCGTTTCATCGAGTTTCATATCACAACTGCGCTAAAGAAGTTTTCACTTCAATAAAATATCATGCAATCGGTTCGCAGAAATAAATATAATTGTACGCATAAAGTATCGTCAGGTACGTGTTGACAATCAATTTTATCGTTGATGTAATTCACCCGGTTATAATGGCAACACAGACCAGATAATTAATCCCAAATGGCACACTAATAAACACATAATGACACGTGAATAGAATAAACAAACACTCCGGTGTAGATAACTAGTAACTGTGCCGATTGGTCATAATAACAAATTGTCTAAACGGCTCATTAAGCGATCTCTATTGAATCCATAACACATCTGTTGAATGATTTATTACGAACGTTGAGGCTTGATTAATTCCAGACAGATTTTAATGCTGGATTTTTGTTTGAATAGGCCACTTGCATCACATTTTTTTAATTTTTTTTCCGGTTTAGGAAAATATTCTAAGACATTCTGTATTTTTTTTAATCGTATTTTTGAAACCCTGGCGATTTTTTGAAAATTTCAATCCGAAAAATCAGACCAGTTTTTGTAAACCGGAAAGACGGGACATAATTTTATAGGTGCGAAAAAACGATAATTACATAGCCGAAAATCATTAAAAAAAAACGTTTTCCACACGAATGGCATAGGAGAATAACGAGGCATACCAAAAATATTAAATCTCATAAATATTTTTTTCCTTGATTCATCTTATTGATCATAAATCATTATAATGTTCAACATCTATATTACTAAATCAAATGTAATATACTTATACTTGTAAATTATAATAATAATAAGAATATTATAAAATTTGATTTTGTTAAAATCGGCACCATTATCATTATATCTCTAAAACACGTACGGACAACGTAAAATGTACGGGGTTCTCTTCATTACACCTGTCAAAAAATCAAACCAAATGATACGTTTGCAGAGAACAAACAATAAATCTAGTGAACGTTAAATGTCAAATTCAAAAATTCGCATGAAATCAAAGTGATGCCATATAAAAAAAATAAATCAGTGTGGAATTTTATAAAATTAATAGGAACATTTTCGTAGACGGGACATTTTCGTGTAGTGACGTCACGAGCCCAAATAATGGATTTATCTATTTAAAAATAAAAAAAAAACTGTACATTTCTAAAAAATTTTACTAACATTTTCGTAATCTTAGTAAAAAAATCTATCCACAGGATTTTTTCCAAGTCGTTATGAAGTCCATGCAAGTGGCCTATTTTTGTTTGCCATATTATATCGATTCTAACCGTGAAAGAAATCCTCAAATATTCATTGTTAGATATGAATATTATTTGACCGAACGTACCGAAGTCCTGATTTATCTCAACCGATAGGCATTTCATCTGTCTGTAAATTTTTTATTTATTTATTTCTATTTCTTAGTACATAGATATAATGTATAATAGCAAATAGTGTAAAATAACATAAAATATATTAACAAATAATATGAATAAGAAATGAAAACCCACTAAGGCACTGCCTGAGTGTGGGTAATATTAAAACAAAATACTATATTTCTAAGTACCAAAGTATAAAAAAGATTTAAAAAACATATAAAATATAAAGTTAGTATAAAAAGTTAGTATTACATAGGTAGAATAAATGAAAAAGGTTTTGTTCGCGCCTTTTATTGTTGCATGTGGTTCTTTGGAACTACCGATTGAATGCCCTCTGCTATAATCAGTTGAGTTTAATTCGCCTCGCCGCAGGGGACACAGGTCCTATACCGCACCGCTTTACACTTGAATAATCGAGCCGCAAACGTTTTTTTTTTTTTTTACAGTGCATAACCGCACAAGAATCTCAACTGCTCCCGTCTGGAGCCAGTGAGACTATGGCATCCCCAATTGGGGTATGTTGTGAGGCTGAAGGTAGGGGGAGGGGAAGGAGGTGGGGAAGAGGAAGGTTGGGAAGTACCTGGCTATTCAGATCTGGTCACCAAACACGGCTAAAGCCATTTTCAAGCAACGTTTCAATTCTGAATGGTGGTCTTACACCAGGGCGATACTGATAGTATCTTCCACTCTGGAACATGCCGCAAATATACTATATATTATTTTAAATGAATTAATTGTGAAATAACACAAATTAATCAAATAAAATTTATTTGCGCATGCCGGGTTTGAACCCGCGACCTCCGGACTGTGAGTCAAGAGACTTACCCACTGGACTACGGAGGTCGTCAAAAACGTGATTCTAAAGCCGCAGCTATTATCGAGTACCATCGCCACGCGTCACTTACTCTCGCTAATGATTTCGCGATCAATTAATTGTTCATTCCCAGTCACCATTCCTTCCAAAATCTCCCATACTAACATACCTACCTTCCCAGTGAACACAAAATCTAAGAGGGAAGCAGTCTGGGTAAGTGAGATAAAATATAATAAAATAGATAAGAACCACGCATGCAGTCCACAACATACCGCAGCATTTGATCCCTCGATCTTGAGAGGGATCATTTGCTACCCGACGCAACATTTGGCCATTCGAGCCGCATAACATCGAGTATTTATTTTATTATATTTACGGAAGGATTCAATGAGCAATATTCGTTTGAAATCATTGTTAAAATACCTACCAGCAATTTGAGATTGTCAGTGTCATAACATTGTCATATCTACCCGCCACTTGAATTTATTCACTTGCCCGCTTGTCATAAAATTGTCACAAACATAGCATTATTATTTATCCTTTCGATTTTATTGTGGTATAATTGACTACTATTGCTAAATACGGGAATAGTCACATATATCTACATAGATTCCAACGTACGTATTTACTTATGAACATCGCGTATTTATGAGTCAGTCAAATATTTGCAATATAATTAATTATTTCGTAAATAACTTGTCCACTGTGTTTTACCACCGTTTCAGTATACTTTGGTCCCAAGGCAAAACCGCCCAGTGCACTTGTGACTGTTGCACATTATTTTATAAATAATTAAAACTTTTTAGTTTACAAATACTTGTAAAAATGGAGGATCGATTAAAAAGACAATTAGTTTTACTAAAAAGTAAAAGCGAAATTATTCTAAAAAGGGTTAAAAATATAGCTGTGCTTGCAAAAAACTTGCCAGCCAGTTTCGAAGCATCACGTTCATTTGAATTTTTTATTTCAGAATCTGAGAGTATAACGGAAATTAAAAATAAATTTGAATTAATTATTGATCAAATTAACGAGAATACGGCTACGTTAAACCCAAATTCTGAACCAGATTATTCGAGTTGGGAGCAATTTGAAGAATTATACACACGCATTCTACGCACAAGAAACAATTTAAAAACAAATTTAGCTACAGAGCCGAAAGCGGCTACAAGTGCGTGTGCTGCTAATAATAATAATTCTATTAAGCTACCTTGTATCGAATTACCTACCTTTGACGGTCGCGCCGATAATTGGAATCTGTTCTATGAGATGTTTAGAACAAATGTTCATTTAAATCAACAACTATCTGATTCCCAACGCGTTCAATATTTGATTGGAAAATTAACTGGAACCGCGAAAAATGTTACGTCAGGTTTAGTGCCAACTGGAGATACGTACAAAATAATCTGGGATACGCTAGTTAATAAATATCAAGATAAGCGATCGCTTGCCACGCACTACCTGAATAATATATTTCATTCCAAAACCGTAACACACAATGCAAATAGTTTGACAGTTTTTATAGAAAAATATTCAGCATCCATCGCCGCGCTAAAACAATTAAGAATAGAGGATCTTTCGGATTTTATATTACTGCAATTCGCTTTACAAAAATTAGAGTCGCAAACTGCTCAAGCATTTGAGCTCTCAGTTCGAGAAATTGAAATTCCCACCTGCAAGCAATTGATATCGTTTGTACAAGATCAGGTCAAAATTCTGCAACGAACATCAATAACTCGTGGACCTAACACTGCTAATATAAATACAACCAGTTCCGGTGGAACTGCACGCACAACTCAATCCCGCACACATCATACTTACATAAGTACGCAATCGAAATGCTTTTATTGTCAAAATGAGAGCCATACGCAACTGTACACTTGTACACAATTTTTGAAATTATCACCAAAGGAAAGGTTTTCCTTCGTAAAGGAAAAATCTTTGTGTTTTAATTGTTTAAGCCCGCAACACACGTCTACAAGATGTAAATCAAAAGGCACTTGTCATAAGTGCTATGACAAGCACCATACGCTTCTTCATTTTGAGAAATCCAGTCACGCAAACAACAACACATCCAATGTAGAAACTCAACCTAACGAGTCAGAACCCTCAGTATGTACCATGTCAGCAACCACTCGACAAGTTGCAACTACTGAAGTAATTGCTACCGCCAAGGTTCACACTGTTGATCGAAACGGTGAAGAGAATACCATTCGCTGTCTTTTAGACCCAGGCTCACAAAAGCATTACATAACATCACATTGTTGTGAACAATTAGGCCTGGTGGTCAGACCAGGAACGCGCTTCGCAGTCCAGGGCTTAGGTGGCAAAACGCAATCAATAAAAGGAAGTGTCACATTGACGATTCAATCTAGGATTGATCCCTATTTCAAATACTCTATAACCGCTCTAGTTTTAGATAAAATTACCGCTCACTTACCTACTTGCAAAGTGGACTTGGCGTCATATAAGTTCATAAATATTCCGCTGGCAGACGACACCTGGGCAATGCCTGGTCCAATTGATTTGCTAATTGGCGTTAGTCTGTTCTCTCAACTGTTGTTACCAAATAAGGTAATCACCCCCGGTTTTCCAGTCGCAATTCAAACCACATTAGGCTATGTCTTCATGGGTGACGCTCCAGTAAATTCTCAATCAAACACCACTTTAACTTTCTGCGCTACGCACGAAATTGAGAATTTAATTCAAAAATTCTGGGAAATCGAAGATATCGGTTCGGAACCGGTTCACAGCCTCGATGAAAGGGAAACTGAGAACATTTTTAAAAGCACTACAACTCGCCTTGAGGACGGTTCTTATGAAGTGGCTTTGCCATTCAAAGGCAACCCGCGTGACTTAGGTGATTCATTGCAAGCTGCGCAAAATCGGTTTTATGCACTAGAGAGAAAATTTAAGCATCTGCCAGAATTAAAACCGCTCTATGATGAATTGATCAGAGAACATATTCACAAAGGTTATCTATCCCAGGTAGAAGCTTTACCGTCAGAAAACGCGTACTACATTCCGCATCACGCAGTTAGGCGTGAGGACAAAATGACCACGAAAGTGAGAGTGGTTCTTGACGCAAGCGCAAAAACAAAAAATGATTTATCTTTAAATGACATTTTACACACGGGACCAAGCCTACAAAATGATTTATTTTGCATTCTTCTGAATTTACGCCTTTTTCCTATCGCAATTTCCGCCGACGTTCGTCAAATGTATTTATGTATAAATGTTCACAAAGAAGATCGTCGTTATCAACGAATTTTATATAGATTTGATCCGCAAAAGCCGCTTCAGGCTTATCAATACAATCGCGTGGCATTTGGCCTTAAGTGCAGCCCGTTCTTAGCCCTTCGAGCAATCAAACAGTTAACGTTAGATGAAGGCGCTCGCTTCCCTATGGCAAGGGATATTATCAATCGTGACGTTTATGTAGACGACATCGCTAGCTCTGCTTTAAATGAGCAAGAAGCTATCCGCGCGGCTGGAGAGTTGATTGAGCTCTTCCAGTCAGGAGGATTCCAACTCGCTAAGTGGGCATCCAATTCAAGCAAAGTATTAGAAAACATTCCATTGGAACTTCGCTTGTCGCAAAGTGTAACTTTCGATAGTGATGCATCGCTAAAAATCCTTGGGCTACGCTGGCATCCTTCGGATGACATTTTCGCATTTGAAGTCACTCCTGACAATCGAACTTGTACAAAACGCAATATTTTAGACGTGATGGGTCTGGTGGCGCCTATAATTGTACAAGCCAAGCTTCTGATAAAGGAGCTGTGGATTTTAAAAATCGATTGGGACGAAATCCCACCCACGAGTATATCACGCCAGTGGCAGCAGTTCAACGCGGAATTGCCGTCAATATCGTCAATTCGTATTCCACGTCATGTAGGAGTCGCTGAAGGATGCACGTTAAAACTCGTTGGGTTTGCGGATGCGAGCGAAAAGGCATACGGAGCAGTGATATACGCTCAGGTGACCACTCCTGATAACCGAATTGAGGTTCAATTAGTTTGCGCCAAATCAAGGGTAGCACCGTTAAAGGTCGTCTCCTTAGCACGCTTAGAATTATGCGCAGCATTATTGTTATCGCAACTGTTGAAAAGGGTAATTGATAATTACTCCGCGAGGTTTATTGTTCATTCAATATTTGCCTTTTCTGATTCGACTGTAACTTTAAGTTGGATTCATTCATCACCTCACCGCTGGCAAAGCTTTGTTGCCAATCGTGTAGCAAAAATACACGAAAATTTGCATAGTAGTCATTTTTATCATGTCGCAGGTGCTGAAAACCCTAGCGACTGTCTATCGACAGGTATGCTACCATCGCAATTGATGGCAAATGATATTTGGTGGAATGGTCCAAAATGGCTTTGCCAGCCGCATTCCGAGTGGCCTATTGCGCCATTTAAGCTCGCAAATTCGGAACAGTTACCGGAATTAAAAACCAATCAGTATGAACCGCCAATTACTTTTGGCATGTGTTCTCGCGTAGCTGATTCACCAGAAATCAAAACTCGCAACCTTGAAGCGCTTGTATCATCTCAAATTGTACCTAATTCAATTATTAGCAAATATTCTTCGTTTAATAAATTGCAACGCGTAGTCGCATGGTAAATGTGTTTCGTTAACAATTGTCGTAAACTTCCAGGTACGGGTAATACAAACTCAACTTATCTTAGCTCTCGTGAATTAAATGACTCGCTTTTGAAAATCATACGCATCGAACAGGAAACATATTTTTCTGTCAATATCCTTAACATGCGAAATAACGTTCCATGTTCAACGCACATTCTAAACTTGAAACTGTTTCTTGATAGCCGCGGTATTATCAGGGTGCGCGGTCGACTCAAGTACTCAGATCTGTCATACGAAAACAAATTTCCCATCTTATTTCCGAAAATCTGTCATTTTGCTTATTTAATTATAGATTATAATCATAAATTATATATTCACGTTGACCCGCGAAGCCTTCAATTCACTATTCATCGAAAGTTTTGGATAATAGCGGCACGAAATAAGATTCGTTCACAATTTTCGAAATGCATTGTTTACCACAATATAAAATCTTCAGCATTACCACCTCCGTTGATGGCTGATTTACTACATGTATATCTAAACGGATATACAGGTGTGTATATGAAATAGAAATACATACCTATTCCTATTCAATTTTTGTTTGTTTTTTTTTTTGTTTTGCTTGGCGACCATTGGGGTCTATGCCTTCTATTGTTTTATTTCTTCATATTTTAGATGCTTATGCTCAATTTGTTTTATTTTTAAGCGTCAATTGTTCATTGAATCCTATCGCATCGCGTTTAATTTTTTTTTTGTATTTGTCTTTTTCTTTTGACCTCTTGGTCAAGGCGGGGGGGCATGTTCGCGCCTTTTATTGTTGCATGTGGTTCTTTGGAACTACCGATTGAATGCCCTCTGCTATAATCAGTTGAGTTTAATTCGCCTCGCCGCAGGGGACACAGGTCCTATACCGCACCGCTTTACACTTGAATAATCGAGCCGCAAACGTGATTCTAAAGCCGCAGCTATTATCGAGTACCATCGCCACGCGTCACTTACTCTCGCTAATGATTTCGCGATCAATTAATTGTTCATTCCCAGTCACCATTCCTTCCAAAATCTCCCATACTAACATACCTACCTTCCCAGTGAACACAAAATCTAAGAGGGAAGCAGTCTGGGTAAGTGAGATAAAATATAATAAAATAGATAAGAACCACGCATACAGTCCACAACATACCGCAGCATTTGATCCCTCGATCTTGAGAGGGATCATTTGCTACCCGCCGCAACAGGTTTTGTTTCAGCTATTATAAAAATAAAATAAAAATATGGAGAAAAACATACTAATTTCAATTTTTTTTTTTTTAGTTATTATAAAAAAATAAACAGAAAACATATTGTACTACAGTTTAGAATGTTACAGAAAGTGAGTTGTAGAAGGATGGATAAATTTATAGAAAAAGCGTTTCGATATCTACATTATTCAACCATAATTTTACCTCTTTTACATATTTTATCATTTTATTTAACATTTGAGTTTGTAGTGGTAGATGGTTAAATGTTCGAGGACCAATGAAACTGCTATGTGTCTGCAATAATTTAGTATTGGTTTGTGGAGTGTAAAATATATTATTTGTTCTTTTGCTCATTCTGTTTTCATTTATTTCGAAATTATTTTTGTTTTTAAATACATATTTCAAAGTTTGTAATATAAATAATTTACGTATATTAAATATTTTAGTTTCTTTGTATAATAAGTTGGTCGAGAATGTTTTATTTTTGTTATATATGACTTTAATTATGTGTTTTTGAATTATTTGTAGAGGCTCAATAAATGTATCAAGTGCACCACCCCATCCTATAATGCCATAAATGATTGAAGATTGCACAAGGGAAAAGTAGATCATTTTCAATTTTTCAATGTTTAGTACTTCCTTAAGTCTATAAAATATGTAGGTCAGATATCTTAATTTAGAAGTGATTTGATTAATATGTGATTTCCAATTAAGATTTATATCTATTGATACTCCTAAATATTTTATATTTTCGACATTTGTAAGTTCGTTGCACATGAAGCACATTTCTTGATTGCAACTTTTTTTTTATTTTTTTTTTATTTGAATTTTATTTTAGTAATTTGTACATTTAAGTTTACAAATTTCTAATTGATTATAATATTTCATATTGCAGTTTTTTTTAATTATAATATTTTAAATTCACAAAATTTTTTGAAATCACAAAATTTTTTGTTTTTGTTTTATGTAGCTCCTACAATCCATCTTGAACTTTTCAATTGGTGAGGACTTAAGAGTTTCTGGTAGTGTGTTATATAACTTAATTCCTTTGTACAGCAGACTGTTTTGCGTATTCGTTTTGTCCTTTTTGTTTAATCTTATTTCCTTGCAAGTCCTTGTGTAATGTCTGTGAATGTCCTTATTGTATACGATTTTATTTGTGAAGTATTTTGGTAACATGTTGTTTAATATTTTGTGAATAAATATCAACGTGTTCAAGGTCAGTATTTGTTTCACTGTTAACCAATTAAGTTCCTTTAACATTTTAATTATTTTTGAAAATCTATTTCTTCGGAGTATTATTCGCATTGCTCTGTTTTGGAGAATTTGAAATTTATTCTGTTCTCTTTCATTACAAAGGAAAAGGATACTTGAACAGTAGTTGAAGTGTGGAGCAATAATTGAATTGTAAATGGTGATGGCTGTTTTTCTGGAAATTTTAGGCCGAATTCTTCCCAAAAAAGATATCTTTTTGCCAATTTTCTTGTGGGTATATTCGGCATGTCTATTGAAGTTTAGTTTGGAATCTAATATGACTCCTAAGTATTTCATTTCAGAAACATTTTCAATAATTTCACCATCAATTTTAATTTTGCTTTCACTGGATGTCTTCTTATATCCAATCACCATACATTTTGTTTTTTTTTGTATTTAATTTAAGCTTATTTATTTTTAGCCATCTTGATACATCATCTAGTTCATTATTTAAAATATTTATTAGTTCTTCATAGTTATCTCCAATTAAGTATATAAGTGTATCATCGGCAAAAAGTCGTACTTTGCATTTTGAAAATATTTTCACCATGTCATTAATAAAGAGTATGAACAATAGGGGTCCAAGGACCGATCCCTGCGGTACTCCTAATTTATTTTCCATTGGTTTTGAGAATTGATTATTTATTTTTAGTATTATGGATTATGGATTCTAATTTTAAGGTTGTCTTTAGGTTTATTTTTAATGGTTTTATAAAACGGTAAATAAAATGTTTTGCTATAGTTTAAAACGAGTTTGTTGTGTTTTAGCCATGTTGAAACCAGTGAAATACAATCAGTTGCTTTCGAAAAAGTTTCTTTCCAATGATTACCATCCACTATTATTGCCGTGTCGTCTGCGTAAGAAACAATTTTACCAGGGATTACAAAGTTACATAATTCATTAATATAAATTAAGAATAAAATCGGGCCAAGCACAGTTCCCTGTGGAACTCCATTTTTTATCTTTGACTCTGAACTATAATTATTCCTAATTTTTTTTTTTTTGTGTTCTGTCTTTAAGATAGTTAGAGAGTAGTTTTAGTGTGTCTTTTTTGAAGCCTAGTTGACTTATTTTTGTAATGAGTAAATTATGATTTACGGTGTCGAAAGCTTTTCTTAAATCTAGGAATATGGCAAGACATTTCTTTTTTTTATCGATAGATGAATATATCTTTTTTGTCAATTCATATATCGCATCCTCGGTGCTTAGGTCTTTACGAAAGCCGTATTGGTTTTTCGATAGAATTTTATATTTTTCTAAGTGTTCTATGACTCTAAACTTGATGCATTTTTCGAATATTTTCGAGAGGTTTGAAACAAGAGATATTGGTCTATAATTGTCTAATTTATTCGTATCTCCAGATTTATGAATAGGTATTATAGTGGAGATTTTAAATTGCTCTGGAAAATGACCATTTTTGAGGCAGAGTTAATTGAATCGTTATTTGAATCTAATTGAGGAGATGTCTCCATATACGCATCATTAACATTAATGCCGGATGATTCAAGTACTACGTCTACTACATTTGTAAAATAGTTATTAAAGCTTTCTGCAATGGTCGATTTGTTAGTTATTATTTCATTATTTATTATAACCTCATTTACAATATTTGAGGACATACTTTTTTTATTGGCAATTTCATTTATAATATTCCAAGTTTTTTTAGTATTATTTTTAGCATTTTCAATTTGTATACTATAGTATTTCTTTTTGCAGTTTCGTATCAGCCTATTAAGTAAGTTACGATACATTAGATATTTTGTTTTCAGATAAGGCATTGTTCTGAGAAATTTACTTTTGGCAATCTACTTGATATTTAAACATTTCTCTATATAATTTATCTCTTTGTTTAATTGATATAATTAATTCAACTGTTATCCAAGGCTTAATTTTTTTATATTTAATGTTAGTGACAACTATTTTACTTTCACTTTTTATAGTATGATCTCTCAGAGTTTTATAGAAATTCTCTAGTGCGAGATGTGGATTTTCTATTGAAATCACATTTTCCCAGTTTTCTGACCGAAGTAAAGAGTTTAGAGTTTCATAATCAATGTCTACTTTTTCTAGATTTTCAGAATTTCGGTTTAGAGGAGTATTTTTGAAATGATGTCCATAAAAGGTCGGGTAATGATCTGTGATATTTGTTTCAAGAATTGAAGAAATGATATTAACCGCCTTGTGCGACTTGACAAATGTGTGGTCTAAACATGCCGAGTGACTTAAGGTTACTCTTGTAGGTGAGTTAATATATGACATGTGTCCAGAGCTAGATAAACAATCAAGATACTCATTTTGACAATTCACATTTGTATTATTATCATTAATATTTATATTAATGTCTCCTGTCACAATGGAAAAACTGAAATTGTTTCTATCAAGTTTACTAACAAAAGATTTTAGTTCTTTTACAAATAAAAAATCATTTAATGAATGGGATCTATATATGGCTAGAATATGATATTTATAGTTGTTTTGACAAAAAGTTACTTTTATTGCATTGGCTGTTTTAAATTCAATAAATTCAGCGACAACATTTTTCAGAGTATTATGACAGAAGACAGTAACTCCATCGTGACCAGTATGCTTACAGGCAGATGAAATTGTTGTATACTGTGGTAAGTTATATGGAATTACTTGTTTCATTTGAGTTTCAGTTAAAACAATTACGCTTGGAGAAAAATCTAGGTTATTAATAAGTACACATAGCTCATCGAAGTTTTTCCTTATACTCCTAATATTCATGTTTAAGATCGAGAAATTAACATTTTTAAATAGGTGATTTAGTTCACATGGGTTTTTACATTTATAATTTTCGTGTATATAGTTTTCTTCAAACATTTTGAAAAGTTGATAGTAGTTTACTATGTGGTTTTATTATCTTTTATTCGGAGGGGATGTCTTCTGGCATTCTTATGAGTAAGATTGGAGATGTTTCGTTTTTTCTCATCCATATTTTTCCATTTTTTGCCCATATAAATTTGTACCCAAGTCTTGACGATTTAGCTAGGTATAGTAGGTGTTTATTAAATTGGGTCAGTTGTTCGTTAATATATATTGTGTTGTTTTCTTCAAAATTTAGGTTTTTTGCGTATAAAATACCATTTTTTTTATGTGCTATAATTACTTCTTTACTTTCTTTGTTTTGTAGAGATACTACTATAGCAGTATTTTTGTTCATCGGGTTTTTATTTTTGCTTCTGAAAATATTTGTCACGTTAATCGTTTCTTTATCACATTTGAGTATGCCTACTAATTTAAATATGTGTTCCGTTTACGGTTCATGGTGGCCGAGTTGGATGTTTATACCGCCAAATTTATATTTTATTTTGTCAGGATCAAAAAATCAAATATTATGGTACCTACCTAATTAAAAAGATCTTGAAAAAAGAATACCTAGTCATTGTCATAGTTAGTATCTTTGGGCAAATTGTATAATGTTTTAATTTGATTGACTTGTGTTTTCACAATTTAAAAAGTATTTTCATCAAATCAAATCGTTTTCACGTTCAAGAGTGGAAGATACTCTCATTATCGTCCTAGAGTAAGGCCACCATTCAGAATTGAAACGTCTTTTGAAACAGCTTTTTTTTAAACTACTTTAGCCAGTAAAAATTCTAGCTTTTCATCAAGTTTAATTCTGAGGTCTCCTATTTTAGTTAATATCTCTAGTTGTAGAGTCACGTGGGGTAACCGTACGCAGTTTTTACATTGGGATTATTGTATTAAAACGCTTTAGGTATTTTGCTCATTTTTTGTTTAATGATATGATTGATCATTAAGGCATCTCAAACAAACATAAAAACCTTATGTAGTTCATAAATCAAAAAGTTATATAAAAATGTTTACATGCATATCGATTACGAACACTTACCCCACTTGCGGGGTAAGTATTCGAATGCCGTAGAGAAGTGTTCAAATCAGATTAGTGGTTATCTTTAATAGAATTATCACTTTGCACCCGTGTAACTAACAATATTTTACCAAAAATGATCATAGACCACATCGCTCTGACTCAGTTAGTTACACAATAGCACACATCGGTAAGCAAACATGTCGATAGATGACAAAATTTAAGAAAAAGCACGAAAAACAGTAATTTACCTACCAATTTTTATTTTCAAATTAGGATTCACTGTACCCATATCCTGCTTCAATGCGACCCAAAACGCTACTGAATTAAGGAACGTGCGGGCGCGAAACAGCACGACCACCTCGGAAACATCATTGCGAACACACACTCTGCGTACTGTTACCCCACGTGACTCTACATACTGTTTATCGAAAAATTGAATAATATTAAGAGAATGGTCTCGATATAAAGTTATTGATTTACAATAAATTGTTGAAATTTAAAATAAATTTAACCAACGAATTGCACAATATATTTTAATTTGATTGATGTTTTGACAATTTAATTACACGAAGACAATATTAGTAAAAGTTAATCGGATTGAGTTTCGCTAACATTGTCTTTATGAATAGGTATTACAATTTGAGGTTCGAGTTTGAGGTTGAGCAGTACACAATGGAATCCTGGTACCAACCCTGATGTATGGCAGTGAGGCATGGAACTGGCAGGCGAAGGATGAAAGTAAACTGAATGCGGTTGAAATGAGATCCCTGAGGCGTATGTGTGGTGAAACCATGTACAATCGTGTTAGAAATGTGGATATCCGCAAAGAACGGAAGGTTGATGTAAGCATAATGAGTAAGATTAAGATAGGGACCTTCAGATGGTTTGGGCACGTAGAGTGAATGTAGAAAGAGTCGGGGACGCCCGAGGAAGACATGGCACGATCAAGTGAATCAGATACTTAAGGGCCCGCAACCCGGATTTGTACCGATTTATTACATATTTCCCTTAAACACGGTAAGTTTTAAAGCTCTTAAAAAATATATGTTATTCTTGAAGATAATATCTAGACTTTGCCCGCGCCGAAACGCAAATTATATAAAATTCCCTCGATAGAAAAAAATCGTTAAGTATGCTCCAAAAATTATTATTAACACGTTTGTTTCAGTTATTTTACAAGTTATATGTATGAAAAAATTCACAGTGTTTCTTTAAATGCTGTTTAAGATAATGCCCGCGATATTTTTGCTCTATTTTAAACGAGTCGTGTTGTATTAAACATTTTCGCAATTTTCGCATCGATTTTGTCGCTGTAAATGTTAGCGCTCTCCTCTAACATTCGTAATTTCGTATCTCTCCTTCTTCTTCTTAAGTCGGGCCATGTCAAATCCAGAATAATAGAAGAGTATGTATGAGACGATGTGTGAATGTGAGTGAGGCAAAGAGTGTGTGCCAAGACCGAGTTGTTTGGCAGTCCGTCCTCTCTGCCTGCCTCTGCGGGGAAACGACATGATGGTTAATTAGTTAGTTAGTTAGTTTCAATTTGAGGTTTTAATCATAAAGTTAAAAATAAAAATAAATCTTCACACTTTATATGGATTATTTCTTTGTAAAATTTTATGTGATCAGTAAAGAGCGTAAATTTAATATTCTTGGTGGTATTTAATAAATAATATGTAGACGTAGTAGATCGGGAGGTACATTTGTGCTAGATACTACAGTGGAGGTTATCCACCTCTTACCCGCCCTGGTATAAGTAACTGATGGTTACTCCTTCAAGGCTCTCGCAAGATTCTAATTTTTTTTTCTTAAACATTTAAACAGCTACATTTATTTATTTTGAACGAATCTAGACCTCCAGTGTCCTTGCATACGTTGTTAGTAAGCAGTATGCAAGTGCTTAACAGGAAAAACAAAATGCAAAAATAGGTTAGTAAGACAAAGATAAATTAAACAGGGCAAAAGAAAAACTCATTCATGAGGCTCTACAAGGCGGCATTGCATCTGTAAAAACCTTCAAGCACCTGCATAAAATAGAGAACATAAGTAACACAATAAATCTCAAATCAATTGGCAAGTACCAACAAAAAATGTGAATGGCTTTCGGTCTGACCATAAACTACACTTAGCTTCCGTGTCCCTTAGCCAACCACTCAGTGAAGCCTCAAAGAATGTTAACTGAATATTTGGGGTAAAATACCCGAAGACTAAAAGAAAATTCAGCGTTGGGTAGTTAGAGGCAGGACAAACGACAGTCAAGGTAGTCTGATCAAGCCTCAATCCTGCACATGTCATTGGGGGAGGCGCAGATAGATTTGAGAAGAAGATTTGCTAGATACTACAGAACAAAACACTCGGTTTAAAACACTAAGATCAGCAGATCTAGATGTTACTAATCGTCTAATCGAACTTTCTAGGTCAAATCGAGCTGTTTACTATGATCGCTCTTTTCATGTAACGGGCCCTCTCATTTGGAATAAAACTTCCCTCAGCTCTTACTAATATCCAGAATTTGACTGAATTTAAACGGGCTTTAAAGACAAAATTATTTAAAAAAATCATACCATTCATGAATCCTAACACTTTTTCAATATACGTAATTATAATAAGCCATGTTCTCAAGCTTCCTGTAATTGTTTGGTTTCGGTTTCCTCATAATTGTATTTTTATTTTATGTTTCGTATCCGAATTTATGTCAGAATATCTCTCATTTCTAAACGCAAACTGCCTTTCTATTAGTATATTATATTTTAGTTTTAAAGTTCTTGTTTTGTCCTGTGTTACAATAGCACCGCTATTGTCAATTATTATTATTGTCCCGTGTGTGCTATAACAGCACTATCTTTGTTAATTTTGTTCATCTGTCATTGTTTTGTAAATACTGTATATTCTTTAGTTAATTTGTTCTTCTGTCATTGTTTTGTAAATACTGTATATTTTTTTACTATTTTCTCAATATTATAAGGAGCACTGTAGGATTATTTTTAAATTTATTATAGTTAAGCGCACTTGAAGTTAAATGTCACAAAACTGCGCTATATAAATATAATGCTATTATTATTATTATTCGGTTTGTTGTTTATCGGCATCTGGAAGTTTGGTCTGTAATCCTGTGAAAACATTATTTTTTCATTGAAATGCGGTAGATCTTCTAAGATTAGTTGTGAACGACAACGCACCCTTATGTACGCGATCTCAATTCAATTCGCATAATCCACCATCATTCACACAAAGAAAGCCGAACTCTAACTTGCCCACTGTTTGCGGTGAGATACACACCCGAATTTATCAAGCTTATCCCCGGATCAACTGTGTTTACTGCGAATTGTGGATTCTTGCCTACTTTTGACTCTCGGCTCACAAAATAGAGATGATCCTTATCTAGAGCTTCAACCAAGATTGAGAAACCGGCAAATTTCTAACTTGACTTAATGGATACCTAATCATACATACTACTCTAAGTTGATCATTATAATGATTTAAAGGCATCTAATCTTTATTTTTATTTATTTATTTATATTGGCATATATATTACAATACATTACAAAATGATACTTTGTCTGTCCAACTGGGAAGGATACCCGTTTCAGGACAGCCAAATTGTATATTTAGTTCATAATATTCTTAACCATGGAATGGTTTCGTTAAAGATATCACAGGAATTTGCTTCTGTCAAGACAACTTTTGAGAACATTAAAAATTGTATTCTGAACGAAGGGATGGTTTCCTTAATATGTGTTTGAAAGAATCGCATAGGTGTGATTTTTTTTTTTCAAGGTAATTTTGGAGAACATTAATAATTGCATTCAGAGTGAGTGAGTGGTTTCTTTATTGAGATCACAAGTAGGAGATTCTTTCCAGGCCATTTTAGAGAACATTTACAATTGTATAATTAGAATTTACACATTTATAAACCAATATATGACATATGAATTCCCAATGTATTTATGACTATTTAATTTTAATAAAGTACTATAATTTTTAGAATTTCTTAAGTAGTAGAAATTACACAATTATAAACCAAATATATGACAAATGAATTTTTTTCAAGCTCGTTTTGGAGGAGATTAATTTATTTACTTGTTTATTTATTTGTTTTATTTTACGCCCAGAGGGTTTTTACATATATAATAAAGGCAGTACCTACATCTTTAAAATGAGAAAAAAAATTGTAGCTGTATATTATAAAGATGAGATTGATATATGTCTGAAAGTGTGAATGTAGAGGAGGGAGCGGCATGACGGATAGTTAATGTTTAAAGATATATAAAATATTGTTCTTCGAATATTAGAAAATCTTCATTTTACGCAAATTAACTTTGGTAATTTAGCTGTATCATTCAATAGAATAAAATGCGAAAAGATATTTCAAAAAAGCTATGAAAAGTGTAATAAAATAAATCGGGGTTCACACTTGGGGTAAAGAAGTATTGACTCCCAGTCTTCGTCTTCGGCACCTGCACAGGAACAGTGAGCCCACTCTTGACTCATTTGGCGGGCAATCCACCCTCCCACTGACCCCAAATACCTCCCCTTACAATATAAAGGCAATATGTATTTTTTGTGTTTTCAGAAAACAGATGTTTTTTTCGACCGCTTGACTTCTCTCATTTTTTTTGTTGCTGTTCGCAGCTTTCCGTTTCATATTTTAATTAATATATGAATAAATTAAATAATCGTAAGGAAGAGAGGGCATGATGTCATTATCCCGTCGACGACCTTCGTAGTCCAGTGGGTAAGACTCTTGACTCACAGTCAGGAGGTCGCGGGTTCAAACCCGGCATGCGCAAATAAATTTTATTTGATTAATTTGTGTTATTTCACAATTAATTCATTTAAAATAATATATAGTATATTTGCGGCAAGTTCCAGAGTGGAAGATACTATCAGTATCGCCCTGGTGTAAGACCACCATTCAGAATTGAAACGTTGCTTGAAAATGGCTTTAGCCGTGTTTGGTGACCAGATCTGAATAGCCAGGTACTTTCCAACCTTCCTCTTCCCTACCTCCTTCCCCTCCCCACTACCTTCAGCCTCACAACATACCCCAATTGGGGATGCCATAGTCTCACTGGCTCCAGACGGGAGCAGTTGAGATTCTTGTGCGGTATTCACTGTAAAAAAAAAATGCTCCCAGGCGTGTTTTTTCTAAACATTGTAATAAATTTAATGTGTAACTTTACAACTTCAGCCAAATTTAAAACTCTTACTTTGGAGACAATAAGTAATCAATGTCGGATACCCGTCATCCAGTCTAATCAATCAAATAATCTTCAAATATCATGCTCGAAATGCACTCGTAATATTACATCACGAATGTGAAAAAACAAAATTTGCTCAGGGCTTACGATTTCAACACGGGATGACTGCAGTCGCATTTAAAAGCACGGGGTGCGGTAGGGGCACATATGGACGAATTATCAGGATCGTAGCAGGATTGGACAAAGCAATATATAACAAAAACTCCATCTTTCCACCCCCCCCCCCCCCCCCTCCCCCGTCTTGCCCAGCCCTCCACTATATACCTAATGAAATGTAAGCTGTTTAAGAGGAAATACTAGCGGCGTCTTTTCCATACAAACGTATTCCCCGTTTATCTCTCTGGATTTTGATCCTAGAGCAAATTTTTTTTACGTAATATAGATATCAACCATTAGCGTGTCGGGACGTTTTGCTTTTTTTGATAATTTACTTTTTTTAGAAGTTAGGACCTTCCAAAAATGAATAAAATTGCCTGGTTTAAACGCCGTCAAAAGACATTCAGTATACTAACCAAACAATGTATTTTTAAAAAAAGCAAAACGTACCGACATAGAATATTTTCTTCTAATACAGTTAGTGAAAAAAAAATTAAAATCGGTCCAGTTTTGGAGAAGAAAAATGGGGAATACAAAACATCGATTTCGAAGATTTTATTTAGGTATTTTCAGCCCAATGTGCAGGTGTCCCTTTCGCTCAGTCCGCCTGAGGGAAGCCGGGGAACGAGGGTTTTGACAAATACATACAAAGCGAAGTAGTGATGTAACGAATTTTATCGGTAGACTAGTGTTGTCCTTCCCCGAGTAATCGATATTTTTTATTCGTTTTTTTTCTGTTTAGTGACTTATCGCGGTATATCAATACTGATCGAGCTTTCATACTAAAATTGAGCCAAATTAAATTTGTTTATGTCAAGTACTATAATAAATTTTCAATTTGGGAGGCGTTATAGGTACCATCGCCCCGGGAACCATTTATTGGATAACCAATACCCTCACCACTTGGTCACCCCAAGTGGTCCACTATGTTTGGTGACTGAGCCTGGGTTCACGGGTGAGGTCTGCATGGGTTTTGGTGGCGGATAATTTTGTCCACTTACTGTGTGCCGGGCCAGATTGGAAGAAACTGCAAGAGGGAGATCTTTTGATCTCTACAGCCGGACTCTCCACCATCATTTCATACTTTTACCTACCTTTTCCCTACCCAGAACTTCCTCTCCTTCCTTATCATAAAAATACCCTCCACACAGCTTCTCCAATGATGTCCAACGACTTCTCCAACAAAGTCCCTGAGCGATTATTTTTCCTCGGTGCCTCCAGTGTGGGGTTTATGTTTTTGACAATGAATTTTAAACAATTTATGATTTAGATCTTTCTCTCGCCGGTAAATTTCTTGGTATGCGACCGTCAATTATTTCTGGTAAAAGGCATTGGTTGTAGAAGTTTTCTAACAGTGGTTCAGTTTTTGCCAGATTGAATCGTCCCTTTCAATTTTTTCATACAGCAAACCTTTAGGACTCCACACGACAAAATAACAGTATTTACGACGAGTAATGTGTAACTGGCCTTGTACTTGGTAGAAGTAATTGTGATTCCGTTTTAATGTTAAAGCATTGTCTTCAATTTTACAGTAATCATTTTTTTTTGTTCAATTCCTTCTTCTGGTGACATATTTGCTATACTATATGGGCATTTCACTTCAATTATAGAATCCTTGCCGATAAGGCCATCCGGACTTGCCGCTAAAAAGTTTTTGTTTTCATCGATAAATAGTCCACAGGCGAATACCTCTAATTTTGTTTCTTTTGTAAATTGCTCAATTGCTTGGTTTTCATTTTCTTTCCCATAATTTGTGGTCATATTTCCTTTAAATGGCGAGTACAGTAACGAGTTTAATACTCTCGTAACTGAAGTTTTTGGCCGTAACTTACATATTTGTCCAAAGTTAGAAGCTGTTAGCCTCTTCGCCTTTCAATTGCCCACAAATTATTATTGCTTTGGCCCACGTTCGAGTTCTTCCTTATTCGATGGAGATAATTCTTTGAGAAATTCCTCTTTTTTCGTTTCAAATAATTCAGGTGGCATATCTAGTTCTAATTCCAATTAACCATAATTTTCATCAGGCCCTGTAACTTTTTTTCTCTTTTCTGTCGTGTTTTCGTTATACCTTAGTTTTCTTTTTCGACACCTCTGTGTTGTCTCCTTCGAACGTCGTTTTCTTTCGATAAAATGCTTCTCCCTTTAATATTTTGTCTATAATTCCTATGTGTCCATATTTGTTTGACTCTTAGTATTAATCCTATTCTGACGAAGAACACTCTGTTTTCGAAACATGTTGATAATATTGATTACATCGTGCTATTTTTACAAAGTTATTTGTTCTCATTTAATTAAAAATGACGCCACAAAGTGTATTTGCAAAGTTTGAAGAATAGACCGGGAGGGGATATAGGTAAACCCTACGTCATCGACTACACGAATGAAACTACTTTTAAGTGATAATGGGCATTTAGAAAACTTTAAAAAGCTGGTCTGCCGGTGCGCCTCTTGGCAGGAGCCGCGCAGTCATGGAAATAGTCAGCGATTTTTTTGGTCAAAATTACGTCATCGACTACACGAACGGGAATGGTCTCATATGATAAAGATCGATTAGAAAATGAGGAAAAAGCAGGTCTGCCAACCGGCAGCCTGGCAAGTTCGGAGGCAGCCGGCGTCAAAGTGGGGAAAAAATTGGTCGATTTTACGTCATCGACTACACGAATGAAACCAATGAATAACTATGGTCCAGATCATCCCATATAAGAATTTTGCGGTATGCCGACCAGCAGCCTGGCAAATTTTTGTGTACGATTTTTTTAAGTTTTTTTATTTTTTTTTTAATTTTTGGTTTTTCTTTATTATTATTTTTATTTCACTATATTTTTAAAAACTTTGAATGCCATATTTTAAAAATATAAGCGAAAAATATAAAAAATAATAATTTAAGAGTTCCCGGTGTACCCATCCGCCAGGCGAGCCTTTAGACGCCAAACCACTTACGAAACCTGCCGCGGTGCACCTCACCGCTCTCGCGTATTAATATTTTTATACAAATTTATAATAATAATAGTCCTTTTAAGATTGCCTAATAGTCCATAGTAGTTGGAAGTTCGAACAACCAACCCACCGTCGCCGTAAGAGCTGCGTTCGTCCGAAAAACGACGGAAATTTCTGAACCCCGTCCGTTTCATATCGGTTTCGCTTGCCCTGCTGCATCGATTACATCGAATACAAGATCGGAACTAACGAAAACCTGTAGTCTAAATCATCCCATTTACGACTTCTTTCGTCTGCCGATCAGCAGCCTGGCAGTTTTTTGTGAACGATCTCTTAAAATTTAAAAAAAATTTTAATTAAAAAAATATATTTTCAATATCTTTATTATTATTTTTATTTGAATATGGTTTTAAAAACTTAGAATGCAAGATTTTAAATAAAATAAGTTGTAATCATAAAAAAAAATTTTTTGAATGTTCCGAGTGTACCCATCGGACGGGAGAGCCTTTCGACGTGAAACAACTCACTGGAAACTGGCCGCGGAGCCCTTCGCCGTCAACGCGTGCCCATATTATTGAACCAATTTATAATAATATAAGTCTTTTTAAAATAACCTAATAGTCCATAGTGGTTGGAAGTTCGAACAACAACCGCACCGTCACAATAAGAGCTGCGAAACTAACGAAAAACTGTAGTCTATACAGTTGCATTCATGACTTTCTTGGTCTGCTGACCAGCAGCCTGGCAGTTTTTTATGTACGATTTGTAAAGTTTTTTAATTTTATTAAAATTATTTTCATTATATTTATTATTATTTTTATTTCAATATGATTTTAAAAACTTAGAATTATTTTCCTCAGGGCCTCCTGTGTGGAGTTAATGTAAAAAAAATACAATAAACTAAGATCCCGATAATTTTCGTAATTTATTTTTGGGATGTTATGCCGTGTTGCGCTACCCCCTTCTTTAGCTATCTTATAAGATCTGCTATGTTAGAGGGAAGAAGTCGTACCGTAATGGTACAAACAGCGGCTAGAACGCCTTACTACTATCAACATCGTCGAGCATGGACTTTTATCTCAGGGGTCAGGGCTTCGGCACTCGGGTAGGTAGGTTATGAAACACAATGAAGCTCGGGAAATAGTATACAAGGGTTTATTTACATTACAAGCTTAGAACACAATCGGGAAATACATTTTAAGGCCTGTTTAAGTTATGGATATGGCTTGAATGACTCTAATCTGGAAGTTAGGCTCAATTACTAATGAGTTATGAAGGTACCTTTGTCGTGGTTGACTGCATCAGCGATGGGGGGCTAGCTTTCGACGTCTTCAGACGGAAGCTAGGCGCAGGCGACTTGGGTTCTGCACCAACTCTGGATCAGTGTTGTAGGAATGGACACGTGCCTTCGAATTCACTGCACATGTTCTCAACAATAATAAATGCGGGTATGAGAACTCGGTTAATTATAAATAACAAATCAACCACCGGCTTGCAAGGAACAACGCAACTTGCCGTGCAGGGCCTTCGGCCCATAGGAATGGCCAACTACATGGTGTAACTGTTAAAAACTCGGAAGGCGGAAGGTGAAAGAGACAGTGTCAAGCCGGCTGGGCCTTATATAGGCTTGTCCACTAGCGACCACCGTGAAAGCTGGCAGAGGCTTCTCAATCTAGGGGAACATTGCGAATATCAAACGTTTTTCGACGCAATATGTGTTGCACATAACACTACCTTCTCCGTCCAAAATGATTGAAAGAGAGTTGCTCAGGTCGGGCTAGTTGTTGGACCCGCACCTGCATCCTTTGTGGGATTGTGTCCTAGTGTAAGTCAATATGATTCCATTCTGAGTTAAGTAGTTGCACATTGCTGCTGACTTCTGAAAAAGTTTCGTTATTGGTTCTTGTGGAGGCTTCTCGCTTGCTGTGGGTAGGAATGCCATAAAATTGCCATTATCACAAATAGTTAAACACTCCCTACCTAGTGAGCCATATAAAAAATGAAGTTATCTACCTGTGAGCCAAGCTATCAACTCCTAAATAATATATTAAGTATGTCGTAACAAGCCATAATAATTAAAAATATTAACTCCTATATCACTTCTCTTTTTGTCCGAAGACAATACTCACTGAACCTTGAATGTAATCACTTGTACTTCTTTTTTAAAAAAATTAAATCTCCTTTGCGATACAAAACACGCTGCTCTTGCGATACAAAACACGCTTTTCTTTCAAATTTGTAACATAAATTTTTTTTAAAATATTTGCTGTATTAGCAAACCTTCACCTTCTTCCTCTCAATAATTGGAGAAAAAATAAAAATAAAAAAAACTTGTTTTAAATAAATCATTGGTATCAATTATATACATTTTTCTCTTTTCTTATCCATTCCATGGATAATTTAATGCTATTTCATTTTTTCTGAACAACCGAGGTCAATTCTATCGCATTTCACATGAGACTTTTATATCTATATCAATCTTGCATTGATTATAAACATTTGTTCTTCTTTTTTTTTCATCCAGTCAATGGATATTTTAATGCGTTTTATCCTTTGTGAACAACCGAGGTCAATTCTTACGCATTTCACACAATACTTTTATTTGCAATTCAATATTCTTATTGAATATATACCTTTTTTGAAAAAATTAAAAGAAATTTTAAAAGAAGTAAACAAAAAAAAAATTTTAATGCTGACTAAATAATGTCCTGTAATCAATCTAAATTGATACATATTCGCATTTTTCAAGTGTCTTCCTCTAAGAGACAATACAAGACATGTACTCTTTGACTTTGACATACAGTATTTTTAAAAATTCCAAAAAAAAATTACAATGCTGACTCAATGTCATGTAATCAATCGAAATTGATACATATTCGCATTTTAAACCTTTTGAAGAGGACAATACAAGACATGAACCTCTTTAATTTATATCATTTATTTACATTTTTCTTTTTCGCCCATCAAATGGACATTCAATGCTGACTTAATGTCATGTAATCAATTGAAATTGATACATATTCGCATTCTACATCCTAAACTAAAGGGTTACAATACAATACATGCACCAATTAGAGTAGTATTTTTAAATTTGCTGTGTTATTGTAACTTTGCGATTTATTCCCTTTTTTTACTTATTTGATGAGTTTCTCTTAAGCTATCTTCAGTTCTGTTTTCATAGTATACAATGGGTATAATTATAAGGCTATACGTATCCTATCATGTTTATAACATAATTATCAGGCATATATTAAATCCTTTCACGTAGGTATAATTCTGAGGCTATACTTTAAATCCTATCATGTTTATAGAGATACGTCCCACGTCATCCCTCGTATGCGCATACACTATCATGTTAAAGAACAATGATCTTGTCTCACTAACCAATCCACAGGAAACTCCCTTTCCGTAATTGTGCTCGACGAATAAATAACAAGGTGTCACACACCTTCCTCCCGTCATGTTAAAAAACAATGACCATGTCTTACTGACCAAATCAAATGAAAACACCTTCGAACACATAGTAATCCTTTTCAATGATTGCGCTCGACACAACACATAAATAAAAACAATAACCAAAAAAACAGAACAGAATTTTCCAGTGACATTCTGTTTTTTAACTTCATCTTCAACCGGATACGCTTTAAATTCCAATAACACAGACTTTTTTGTTTTACAACAACACCCATATATGGTGAAATACACGTTGACTTACGTCGCTCAAATAACTAAGTATTCAATTCGCGTGTTTACATGTTACAACATTTCAATCTTACAAGCTAACACTTTATATACATTTCAATTTTAATCATAACTGAATTGCTAACGAAACTTTAATCTTTATTTTAAAATTTATTCTCTTTTTTTAAAAAAGAAATTGACACTGTTTTTAATTAAATTCAACTTTTTATTACCAAACTCAATTATTTCCAGTAATTTTATTGAGATTTAAACATTAATACCAATTAACTTTCTCTTTTCATTACAAGATTTCATTGAACTTTTAGATTTTAATACAAATCTCATTTTTCTAACCTTTTTAAGTTCCTCTGTTTTGAACTATTTTGAATCTTTCTTTTCTTTCTTGAGCGCCATGACATTTTTTTTTTTAAAAATGCCAAAAAAAATTTTTTATTTAAACAATTATTCTATGCTTACTTGAAGGGTTAACTTTTAATAATTTATTCCTCTCTTGTATTACAATCCTTTTTTGTCCAAGACCTCTCATCTTGACAAACCCACTGCCCTGATTCTGAGGAAGGCTGTCCTATCACGATTTGAAACCAGAATCAATATACGTAGGTATGTACATGCATACAATACAATTCCTGAATTTAATTAATTCATTATCATTCAATGATATAGTTTCTCAACACCACACAGATTGTTGATTCTTTTCATGTAATACAAGAAACAAAATTTTTTACTTTATATGGTTTTCAACTACCTATTCTTCAACTACCTATTCTTCAACATATTTAAGCAAGATTAACTGAAATTCAAATCATTGTTATAACTTTTTTATTTAATCTATTATAATGATCCTATATTGTCATCTAAAATTTCATCATTTATCGGAATTAACTTTTTAATTTCTCTATACTCGAGGGGTTAACTAGTCGTTTGACAGATTTTTAACTTCAATTTTCTATTATTGTTTTCTTTTAATCTTTTCGTTGAACAAATTCTATTGTTGTTTACTTTTTCTTTCAAATACTTTCAACAACTAAAGTTTATTTTATCTCTCTGCATTCCCAATTAGGGTGGGTACAAACCCGGTTCAAAAACAACATTATGTTTCAACACGAACCCCAGGAAAAATCCAAAGGTTATACAGAAATTTATTATTAAACCTCAATCAATCAAAACACTTAAAAAAAACTTCATTTTTCCAAATCTAATATTTGTTATTTAACTGAACGACTTTACTTGTTTTTCAAGAAATTTTAATATTTCAGACGTGTTTTATCGAAAGCAAATCAGAGAGATTTAAACATTTAAAATTACAACAAAAAGATACATACAATTATATACATTTGAACGCTATATTATACTTGAATTTGCTAGCAAGAACTTCTTTTCTACATTTTCCTTAATTTTTTTTTATTCAAAATTCCTCTTATTAAAGAATATTTGACAGTAATTTCAACTTTATTCTCTCAATTTAATATAATTTTATATTTGCTGCAGATTCAATATAATACAACATTCGAGTCCACTTAATACTCCCTCTATTGTGACGTCACGGACCTTTTGACCTCACAATACATCTCAATGTAATATTTCCTTTTCAATATCTATTTTTTACTTTATTTTCGTAGTTTCTTTCTTACAATGTTAACTTTGTTTTATTAAAAATATCCGAATACGTCTTTCTGTACTTTTCTAACTTGGGCGTCATGGTCTTGTTAATTAGACACAAACTGAGCATAAAAATTCTATTATTTGACTATTATTCAAAACTCGCCTGAAGTGTTAAAAGAAATTTCGTGTCTCTTCTTGTATTACAAATTTTCTCTTTTTTTTTTTTTTGCCCAAGATTACTTATCTTGGCAACCCCACTTGTCTTA
Source organism: Limnephilus marmoratus (assembly GCA_917880885.1). NCBI lineage: Eukaryota > Metazoa > Arthropoda > Insecta > Trichoptera > Limnephilidae > Limnephilus > Limnephilus marmoratus. Next base: position 11,989,428 of record OU862919.1, read on the forward strand.
ATTCTAAGGAAGACTTTCCTATAACGCTTTGAAATTAGAAGTGTACACGCTTGTAGGTATCCATACCCGTATTACATTTCTTGAGCTCACTTAGAACTCAATATCTGCGCAAGGCACAATATAATTTCCGACAACGATTACGCGTTGTCTTTTTTTGTAATACAAGTCAAGAAGGACAAAACTTAATTCATTAAAATTTCCTTTCATTTTAACTCAAGTAATAAATGATTATCTACTTTTCTTTAAATTCGTGAACTTTTTCCTATTTTTTAAAATGGTCACCAACAAAAAATTTCTTACGAATCTCACCATAGATCATTCGTGAATTATTCTTTTTTTTTTTTCTTTCTTATCAAACTGTTGACAAAATTAAAAAAACATTTATTTTTTATTACTTTTGTTTATTTTATATGTAAAACATATTCCGTTTTGCGTTAAACTGCTTTTATTAACGAAGGCATTATTACTTCCGCACCGTTACAAGAACTTATTTTTTTTTCTTAACCGAATAATTCAACATTTTATTTTTCAATGCTATCTCAGGATAATTTTTATAACCACGCAGAATTTCTTTACCTTTTTCGAAATAAATTTACTTATTACAATCGGACTATATTTGAAAATTTATTTCCGTACCTGTTTGTTCGACTTTTCTGTTTACTTTTCGACGTATACTTTTATTTGTCATAACTTTTATTGAAAAAGCAATTTAAAGAGAGATTTATTTTTATAAATTTTATTGAAAAAGAAATTTAAAGAGAGATTTATTTTTATATACAACTCCGAACAATTTATATACAATAATATACATAACATTTTTAGTATAGTTTATTTATACAAAATGGGTTACCTTTATTTACAATAATATACATAAAATTTTTATTTAACACGTTACACCAGCAAATTACCTAGTCATTCCTATTTCCCTTTTTTCAAAACAGCTTTATTATTTATTATTATACGAATGAGAAACGTATCACTTAAATTTAATTCTTTATTATTTTCTTATGAAAAATATTTATTTTAAACTTTCAAAACACAAAAAAAAATATTTTTCTGACCGAATTCTGTTTATTTTCGTAATAGCTGTTCAATTCACTCTCTTGTTTTTTCAACCAAATATCAGTTAGCTACTCTGATATCCGTTTAAAACAACATATTACAATTCTAAAATAATTCATTTTTTCAAACAATCCATATTAGAATCATCTAGAGAGCTAAAAAGAACTAACTATACAAGAATTCAATTATTCTTTTAAAGTAATACTGTTGAATACCATATTCTCCTGCATACCTAGGTAGGTACCTATTTATTCCAGCCGGGCGGTCCGGTTTCTTGCCTAGTCTTCTGTCCGTTGTCAAAACATTTCGCGCGTGCATTCACTAATTCTCAAACTTTTTACCGTACTTTTATGTTGCTTGAACCAATTTAACTTTTAATTTGCAATCAATTAAAATTGTAACCTTTTCTAAATACTTGTCAATTACTTCCGTTAAATTTGTATCCTCTATTATTCATTTACTTTTCCATTATTTTAAATCTTTTAACTGTCTTATTTTCAACTTTTTCCTCTTTTCGTAAATAAAAATTCGTGGAAATACATATATATATTTTCATATATGTTCTTGCAATATTTTTTCAACTTATAATGGGGGGTTTTCAATTACGGCACTCTGATTGGTTTACAATCTCGGATTATTTTTCCATTTACACGCGAGCTCGTCTTATATATTGAATGTGACAGCAGATGTCGCATCCGCCTTATTCACTGTCACTATCGTTTTTCATGATATATAAAATAAGCTTCAAAATGATAACGATTTTACAACTCGATTACAATCCTCTTTGTGGTTTCCAATTCTTCCACCAGAAAAAACATTGCAATCCTAAAAAACTATTTGACTCTTTTTTTTTAATTCATGATTTTACTTGTTGAAATCTGTTCTTAACTCTTTTTCCACTATTATTTTATTTGATAGGAATATAAGTTTCTATCCTTGCAATTTCAAGAAATATTTGGAAATATACATATTCTTAGATATGTTTTTCTTTAATTTGTATTAGGGGGGGGGGGTTTATTACGAACGCAAATACCCGCTCCCTGACAAGTCGCTTACGAATGCCGGGCAGATTAGGTAATAATACGCTACGCGAGCTTCTTAATTATTTCAGAGGTTAAATTGAGGACCGTATTTACTTTCCTCAATCTAAATAGTTCTCATCGTAAAAAAGTCACTATCAAGGGATCATGATTTTAAATAACTTGCGGTTGATATATTTATTAGATTTTGGTTTCCACGGACTACAGCTATTTCCGTTTCGCTTCCAATCAGGTAATATCGACAAGTTATCAACTTTTATCATATACACGATTTTATACAAGTTAATTTAATTTATTTCCATCATTCCTTGAATCTGAACCCATATTATCCAAGAATTCCAAATTTTTTCTTTTTATCTCAATGTGCACTACTTAAGCATTTTCAATTTTCAAGAACAATTATTATTCAACTATACTAGACATTTAATAATAAAAAAGTAAAAAAAAGATTTTTATTAAATTTTCAATTCCGTAAGTAACTCAAACATTGAAACTATTTCACTTTCTAAACAATGTCAATTCATTTAACAATATTTCGTTTTAATTCAATAAAATTTAAAAAAAAATATTCCCGACAAATTTACCTCACATTTTAATAATCACTGGATTTTTTATGCTGTGCGCGCGACGCGAAATGCTCACCCTTGCTAAAAATAGATTTGCCCAATATGACGTGCTTGTCCACGATGATCATGCGTGTTTCTTTCTGTGGTTGCTACTAGAGAGGCCCTTCACGATTATATAAAACATGTCTCTTCCTAACATTTTACAGTAACATTTTTTTGTTATTCTTTGCAATTTACAAGTATTATTATTACTCATTTCCTATTTAATTTTGATTTTAATTTATTATTATAGAATGTTTATTATGTTTTCCTCATTATTCGCACAATTCTTTTTGAAACACTTTAACGAATATCTTTAATGCATTGTTTGAAACAAAATAATAATTTTTTCATTTTAAACTTGTTTTATTTTTAAAAATTTTGTAATTCTTGTTAAAATGTATTCATTTATCTTTCATTTAACTTTTTTTATTTTTATTCCGTGGGCTCAATTATTATGGACTCTATTATTTATGGTGACCAATCTATAAAATTTTATAGCTAGCTACCGCTTGAACACGCTTGCACTTTTTACAACTCGCTGACCGTTTGCTAATGTGAATAGGTATGTACCTATATTACTTCAAAATACGAAGTCGTTTTTTGCGCGGGATAAATAGATTTACTTTCTACGCTATGAATTACTTATTTGATAATCTATTAAATCACAAGAATAGTTATTTTTCTTTAACAAAATATTACTTTAAATTCATTGTAACTCAAATATTAATTCTTAGTTATTATATTGTTTGCGCGGCAAATTTACCAAGGTAGGTACCTACCACTTGTATGCTTTCACTGAACGATATTCGGACTGAATTACTCCGCGGACTATTTTACTTAAAAAACCATGTTTAAACATTTTTTGTATAGTTTTTGTTGTTAACTTTATCAAAATTACATAAATAACTGTTTTGAATAAGTATTTCACCCGAATTATTGTTTATTTCGATAGTTTTTGTACCAGTAATGGACTCGTCCGAACGACTACTGTAGAATGCTAGGTAGATACATAGCTTCAAATGAATTTACAATACAATCTATTAGCTACATTTTAAACATGATGTTAACATTTAAATTGGCATTGAACAAATATTTTAAATTTACATAGGTATTAGAACACATTTTAAATTAAGAATTCTTTTGTATTTCATAATTACCCAACCGAGATTTTTGGCGCCAGTGCTATGTTAGAGGGAAGAAGTCGTACCGTAATGGTACAAACAGCGGCTAGAACGCCTTACTACTATCAACATCGTCGAGCATGGACTTTTATCTCAGGGGTCAGGGCTTCGGCACTCGGGTAGGTAGGTTATGAAACACAATGAAGCTCGGGAAATAGTATACAAGGGTTTATTTACATTACAAGCTTAGAACACAATCGGGAAATACATTTTAAGGCCTGTTTAAGTTATGGATATGGCTTGAATGACTCTAATCTGGAAGTTAGGCTCAATTACTAATGAGTTATGAAGGTACCTTTGTCGTGGTTGACTGCATCAGCGATGGGGGGCTAGCTTTCGACGTCTTCAGACGGAAGCTAGGCGCAGGCGACTTGGGTTCTGCACCAACTCTGGATCAGTGTTGTAGGAATGGACACGTGCCTTCGAATTCACTGCACATGTTCTCAACAATAATAAATGCGGGTATGAGAACTCGGTTAATTATAAATAACAAATCAACCACCGGCTTGCAAGGAACAACGCAACTTGCCGTGCAGGGCCTTCGGCCCATAGGAATGGCCAACTACATGGTGTAACTGTTAAAAACTCGGAAGGCGGAAGGTGAAAGAGACAGTGTCAAGCCGGCTGGGCCTTATATAGGCTTGTCCACTAGCGACCACCGTGAAAGCTGGCAGAGGCTTCTCAATCTAGGGGAACATTGCGAATATCAAACGTTTTTCGACGCAATATGTGTTGCACATAACAGATCGCATAAAATAAGTAAGATCTGGATAAGATCGCTTATACTCGAACACATATTATATTGTAATAAGCGAAGGATCATTTTAATTATTTTTTTATCAAATATTATTTTTTCAACGAAATCCGATGGAAAGTATTGGCTTCGAAGTATCACAAATATTTAAGTATTAGTGAATTTAATGATCAGATGGTTTTATAAAGCGGCTCCTTCTACAGTCTAAATTGTTGTCAGTTTAATGTCTTTGAAAATGACATCTTTATCGGAAAGAGATGTTCGTTAACATCAGGCTTTGGCGTCTATATCTACTACTTCTGAAAGATTGATTCGGGTTAATGGAAACCAGAGGTCAATAAGTCTTTTCGTTTTCAACATAAAAAAAAGAGATTAACCCTTGTTGTCGTCTGTAGAATTTGCTTTATGAAGCGAAGGGATAATTTTATATTTTTCCCGTCTTACTCATAAAGGATGTATAAATAATACACGACGAGGCATTCTCAATTTGGCAGGCGGTTATGGGTACCGCCACCCCGGGAACCATTTATTTGATAACAAACACCTCTGCCACAGGTCACCCCAAGTGATTCGCTATGTTTGGTGACTTAGCAGGGGTGACGGATTCATGAGGTGAGTTTTGTCCGGGTCTTTGCGGCGGATGCATCTTCCCACCTCCTGCGTGGCAGGCCGAATCGGGAGAAAATAGTTGAGGGAGTCCCTTTGATTATCTAGCTGCAGTCTCTGGAACATCGATTTGCACTGCACTGGGAGGGATGGATTCATACGTCCGTCATGACGGACCGACAGGACGTACTGACCCCCAGATCCACCCTCCCTAATATCCTTCCTTTTCTAAAAATACCCTCCACACAGCATCCCCAAAGATGACATAGGCCCTGAGGGGATTCACCTTTTTCAGGGCCTCCTGTGTGGATCATTTTTTTTTTATTGTACAATTATACAATTTTTATACAATTTATTATACAATTTTGTTGTACAACAGAATTATTCCAATTACAGTACAGTTTCATTACCGTATCAGCATTTAGGCAGGTGACTCTTCAGTAATAGTTTTAAGGCATATGGAAAACAGTCACTTACATCCAAATGGTTTGCAAGTTCATTTACCTGCACCACTCCCCTCGTCATGCTATACTTTGCCTTGACGTCTGTTCTGCCATATTAATGTTAAAAAAAATTACGTGTAAGGTAGGAATAGTGAAAAACTTAACTTGATAACTGTAAAAAAGTAAGGACACCCTATTGAATGCCAGAACAACACGGAAATTTCACGACCTTGAATTTTGAATTGAATGTTTTGTGGATTAATTTTGAGCTATCATATATTTTATTGACCAAAACACATTCCTAGAACAATAAACTATGTACCAAAACAACATTACTTGCGTTAATTACGTAGGTTTTACGATGTTTTCGTCAAATAACATGCATCGAAGATCTTTCACAAAAAGAATGGCGGCAAATCTGACATTTTCATACCCACAGACAAAAATAATTTAAAAATATTCTGGTGTCGCCAGGTGAATGAAACTAGTGGCTATATCATCAATGATGTTGGCGCAAGCGATTCTGACCTTGTCCTTACACAAATTTTGTACATAGAAGGGTCAAAATCACAGAAAAACATATTTTTTTCACTCGCTAACTGCGCACATCCCCGCGCTTCGGAAAATTAAATATAAATTATTCCGGGTGACTAGGCGCATTGCAGGTTTCGCTATGGTAAAAGGCGAGAATAGAACAAGCGTTTCTGACCTTGTTCTTCATACACTTTCTTTATACATAAGGGTCAAAATTGCATTTCAAATTGCCGCGGCCACCGAGTGACAAGCGGCACAGGAGAGGTGGTTGAAGAAGAAAAAGAAGAAGTGGTTGTGTTGTTTTTATTTAAATAAATATGTCCCATGTCAGAGACATCTATTCAGTTTCCGGTATTCTTCCAATCACTGTCCTTCCTAAACATGAAATCACAAGCACCATCCTACAAATTACCCAACAATCAACTCACACTAACATCAAGCCACTTTACAATCAAGACATCCACACTCACAATACTCGAAATAGCAATAAAATCCGCATACCTCAAACACACACTACAAAATATGGGATAAAATCTCTGAACTATGTTGCCTATACACTATATAATTCGCTACCAGATATGTACAAGGGAATTCAGCAAAATAAAAAAAATCAGAGTAATGCTTTAAAAGAATATTTTTTAAGTATGTATAAGGATGAAACTTTGTAATTTTCTTGTCATGTTTCAATTGTCTTGTCTCTTTTCTCTTCTTTTCTTTTCCATTAAGTTTGTAATCATCCATATCTGTATAACCTTGTTCCCTTTTCTTTAATTGTTTTCCATTGCTGTTTATTCTACTCAACCTGTCTTTTATTTTTCTTCTACATTGTATGTGAATCTTATATTTTAATATCCAAATTCCTATGTAAAATTTTAACTATTACCTCCCACCCATGATTTGTATGTTCCTCCTGTCCTAAAATGAGTTCTGTAACTTATCGGGATTGCTATAGCAAGAAATAAAAACAATAAATAAATAAAAAAAAGCACCCTTTGAGAAATTAAATCCATCGTTTTTATGTAAAGTTACAAGTTGCCGACACACAACTTATTCCCCACTCAACGGACAAAGGTTTAATCAATACTTTATGTTTTCTATACAAGTTTAGTTAGAGAAGTGGTAATTTTTAGCTAGCGTGGGCTTTTTATAGTTAAATTCCTTTGTGTATTAGGAAGGGAGGAAGTTCAAAAAATGATCACACAATCAGCGACATCTGAAATTGCTGGCGTCATCTTTGGCCTAAACGAATGAACCCTTTTATAATAATGATCACTATTTATAATCCATAATTGGTTTGAAACTTAACTAGAAAACTAAACAGATAACAACGGCGCGTAGATACTGCCTAAGTCCGATTTACTTACATCCTATACCAACCCTGAACCGGCGCACAGTGATTCGTTTCATACAAGCTAGACGCTAATAAGTCACTTTTGAAAATCCAAACAATGACGTCATGCCAACATTACCAGATAGACATGATAATAAATGCATGCTTAATTGGGGTGATTAGTGCACGCATTGACTCATACCAGAGGCCTAAAGTCGGATAATGTATTTTGAAATTATCATTTGCATTTATTCGATTATCGCAGCTCGACATTTAAAATTGTGTACTTGTTTGAAAAGTGTTTTTTTTCGGTTCTGTAAAATGTTGGCTACTTTGGAAGGTATGTTTTAAAGTTTTTTTTTAATACTTTAGTGTAAATAATTTTAGTTGTTTTTTATATAATAAATAAGTTTTGTGTTTTTTTTGGCCTAAATAATATTAAATTCCTAACTTCTCGAGAGTTTATCTCAGAGAGTACATCAAAATCGCACGATAATTTTATTTTTTTTCAATAGTGCAACTAATACTCTATTCATATCAGTTTCGATATTAACCCACATGAATCCACATTATTATTATTTTTTCATTTTACAGGAACCACATACGAGATTTCCAGGCTGGAATTGTTCGTGACATGGAAGAGTTTGCCGAAGAAAGAAAAGCTTAAGAGAATGTTTAACAAAATTTTAAGTATATTTAAACTTGGTAAGTTCAGTGCAAGAGGTGAAAAAAAGTTGAAAAACCAAATAAGGCTTATGTCTTTGAATATAAGCAGAAAATGGACCGTAATTTTAGCAATTTATTACACTCAAAATACAGATTTTATACTTTTTACATATAATTGTCTTATTATAAACCTCAAATACTTCTCAAAACCACGAAGGTTCAACTCAATGTATATAACCTATTTATAAGCTGTAAAAATAGCATCGTTTTTAATTACCTCTGTTATGAAGAATAAAGACGCCATCGTTTGTACATTTAATACCTTTACGCTTTTAACTATACTCTCTAATTAATTATTTTCGAAGCTTAGCCTAGATTTTGTGGTTTATAGTCTTTTAACGTCGACGATAGCATCTCAACGCCGAGATGTTCCGTATAATGTTGTTTATTGCATTCGACACCCGAAACCTTTCGCTCTAATGAAGGAGTGGATGTCAGAAAAGTTGTTCAATTACTTTAGATATTGAATCTGGTCACCTGGTGGATAGTAAAAAAAGTAATTCTAAGTTAATTAATCACATTAAAATCCTGTTTACATTAATTAGAAATGTAAAAAAAACTACACTTATGGTTAAGGGGAACGAATCTACACCGCAGCTGATCCCAGCTACAAACAACGGTTATTGTTATTACAAATAATATTACCGAAAAAGCTTTTGGAGAAGCGTTAGAAAATCGCTAAACCAGATTTGCATTGAAACCCGGTAAGCTATTTGGCATGAAACCGTAGTAGGATTCTGTGGGTCTCAAAGACGGCGATGGGCTTCCGCGTAAAAAGTTTATTTTTTTATTTATTTATTATCGCCCTTTTTCGGGGCTTTTACATATGAATAGTATGAAATATACAGTATTTATTGTACATAACTGAACTGCCTTCGTAACAATATTGTATATTTGTTTAAAGATAAATTTAAGATGTCCACTGACTTAGTATAATTATTTCCCTCCATTAGTATTCTAGGCAAAGAGGAATACATATGGTAGTTAGTTCCAGAATTACTGCACTGAAATAAATCCTGACTTCTAGTATTACGTAATGGAATCCGGAAGCTTATCAATTCGAGCAATACCTGACTGTCAACTAAATCATTTAGAATTTTATACAGAAATAACAAGTCACTGAAAGTTCTTCTGTCTGACAATTTGAGCATATTCATATCATTCAAAACAGTATTGTAGTTCAACATAATTGCTGGAATACCCATTTTAAAATTAAGAAAACGTAAGAATTTGTTTTGTATTCTTTCAACAGCTTGTACATGTATATTGTAATATGGGTTCCAGACGGGAGAATAGTATTCAAGTTGACTTCTAACATATGCAAAATATAACAGTTTAATACACTTTAAATTTGTTAAAATTTCTAGTTAGCCTAGTTATAAATCCCAAGTATCACTGATGACGGGATACAGAAAATCTTAACCAACTTTATTCTTTAATTATTAAGAAAATATGTATCTACCGTCACCAGTGCATCGTCGATCTGCGTGTAAAACCATTAATCACTCACTCAGAAGTGGCGCTTGTTGCTGGAAGGCTGCGGTCACCACCGTATTGTTGGAGGCCATTAGCCGCATCCTGGCTCCAGTGACCCGATGTCTCATCAGACTGGCAGCGAATCGATGCGTTGCTATTCTTTCTGTTCTCAAATATAATTCTGAAGGCGTTATTATAATGGATCCGGAGTATTTCCACCGAGCTGATTAGGTACTGACACCACGTTTCATGCGTATACAGGGTTAAGGACTTAATTGACTTATTTTTTTTAAGCAGTGAGTCCTGACATTATTACGAGTTATAAATGCAAACGAAATTTTGGTCTTCGGTGACATTTTGGATGTCTTTTTTCAACATAAAACATAGAAATCAGCAGGTACTGGACAATTTGGGTGTGAGTGAAGGGTTGAGAGTTTGCTCGGCTGAGTGACCATTGATGACATATGGAAGTATTTTTATGATGTTAGGTTTTGAAAAAAAATATACAACAAGTCACCGGAGTCCAAAATAGTATTTATATTTTTTTCTCCAAATAATATCAGGAATCATTGGTTAACCACTCGGACCCATAAGCTTGTTTTCACGATAATTTATTGTTGCCAGACATAAAAAAATAAAATAAAATCCTGGAATAAAAAACATTATTATTGTAGATGGAGACGAGGGTATATTTAGAAATTTCAAAATTAAAAGTATGAAAGGGGATGAGGTTTATAAATATTTAGGATACCCGCAATCGAATAGATTAGATCACACTAGTATTAAAAAAGATATTAGGATTAAATTTCAAACAAGGATCAGAAAAATTTTAAAATGCAATCTATCTGCTAAAAGTTTAGTAAAAGCAATAAATACTTGGGCAATACCTCTACTAACGTACTCATTTGGCATAATTAAATGGTCCAATACAGATTTAGATAGTTTAGAACGATTAATTAGAACTACGTTAACAAAGTTTAATTGCCATCATCCAAATTCAGCTATAGAACGAATTAATTTACCTAGAAATTTAGGAGGTAGAGGTGTAGTCAAAATAACATCTTTGAAACACAATCAGGTAGAAATGCTTAGAATTTTTTTTCCATAGGAAAGCTAATAGCTCAGAAATGCACAAAATAATTTGCAAGGCAGATAGAAATATTACTCCTTTAAATTTATATGACGAGAATGCCAACATTCTTATAAATACTAACCAGGAATTATTAGATTCCTGGTCAAATAAAATTATTCACGTAAAACACTTCAATTATCTTAACCAAACGTATGTTGACAAACTTTCGTCAAACAAATGGTTGAGTATTGGAGAGTTGAGCGCAGAAATAGAAGGATTTATGCTTGCCATTCAAGATAGAGTCATTAATACTAAAAATTATAGGAAGCATATAATCAAAGATATAAATCAAATTGATGATTTATGTAGAAAATGTTTGGCTTTTCCGGAAACTATAGATCATATTATATCGGGATGTTCTATATTAGCGCCGTCCGAGTATACATTTAGGCACAATCAGGTTTTAAAAATAATTGACCAAAGTTTGGTTATTAAACATAACTTGATTGATTGCCGTAATGTAGTATCATATTATGAATATGAACCAAATTCATTTATAGAAAATGAATTTTATAAAATATATTATGATAAAACTATACTAACAGACAGAACAATTAGTCATAATAGACGTGATATAGTTTTACACGACAAAATTAAAAAAATAACTTATATCATTGATGCAGCTATTCCAAATTCCTGTAATATTCAAAAAACTGTTTCTGAAAAAATAAGAAAATACATAGATTTAGGAAATGAGATTAAAAGAATTTGGCATTCTCGGACTATAAAAATATTACCATTTGTTATTTCGGCCACTGGCATAATACCTAGGAATCTGATTCAAAATTTAGCATATTAGATTTGTCAAAGAATTTGTATATAAAAATGCAAAAATCAGTAATTTTAAATACATGTAGGATTACAAAAGATTTTTTAAATATTTATATTGAGGGATCAGTAGGATTTATAGGTTCAATTAGAAATGCCACAGAGCCGAACCCTCTGATATGAAAATATCTGGAGTCGGTGAATTATATTCCCATTTGGTCTCTAGTAGGTTGACATGTTGTTCTTGTATTGTTTGTATTTATAATACTTATATAGTGCAATTGCATAGCGTGGGTTGACTAGATGATCATTTGGGGAAGTGTGTGGAAGGGTTTAGTTTTTCCTTCTTTTTTTCCTTTTTTTTTTTTTTGGAGAAAATTTAACCCGGACATTTAAATCTGGTGCGTAAAAATTAATATACACCTACACGTCGTAGGCTGGTACAAAATGCATTGAACAACGTTTTTTTTTTTACATTCAATAAATCCAGCAATCCGAATTAGAAGAATCGTAGAGCTATCACATTAGACAGTATACTGATACTTTCCTGTATCGTTCAAATATCCGAGAGGTCTTCAGTAATGATGTGCCACAAGTATTTTACGTTCTTAGATTATTTATTTTTACCTCATTAAGTTGTACGGGGTGTATCTTCTTGGGGTTGTATACCATAATGCGGTCATTTGAATATTATTCATAGATTTTTAATAATATTCTCAATCTCTTGATCGAGGGAGCTAGGAGAACGTGTCGTCCGCGTAGCTTATTGTACGTGATTTGTGCATAAATTGTTAACACCACAGCCTGCTCTGATAAATATTGAATGCTCCCTAGAAATTCTATAAACGTATGACCAACGCAAAGCCAAAAACCACCGATCTGCCTTAAAAAAAATTTACCAAATCAGGTTTGTGTCTCTCCCGAACCACAACTATATATATATATATATATATTTTTTTTTAAAGAAAGACAAACATTCCCGGGTTACGCACAACCCGACAATATTTGAAAATCTCCTACTTCCACCACAGCAAGCGGAAAGTATTGCTTGTGTCGTGATGGAGGACTTAGCCAGTCGAGGAATCGAACGGGACGCTCGAGTGGAACCCAAACGCGACGCCAACTCAGCCACCGACCGGTCTGTTGAAGTGAGAACTTCTTTAGCTCCGCTGTGATTTAAAACTCGATGAAACACACACGCCTGCAAGAGAATAAGATAGAATAATCAGACTCCTCTTTGTGCGGTGCTTTGTAGCCTTCTCACTCTTGACTATTTTAGTGTTTTATTTTTGGATACAAGAAAAACATTATGCAAGAAAGTACAGTAAAGAAAAAAATATTTTGGAAACAAAAGAGAGAAGCGCTGTAATAAAAATGTTATCTGATAGTTATATATATCAGCGCCTCTCTCTTTTGTTTCCAAAATATTTTTTTTCTTTACTGTACTTTCTTGTATTATGTTTTTATTGTATCCAAAAATAAATAAAAACGGTCACTAAATTTAGGCAGGACAGAGTCAGAAATATTATAAAAAATTGATGTGTGTGATAATGCGATTTTTTTTTACATGAGCTCCACACAGGAGGCCCTGAGGAAAATAATTTCCCTCAGGGCCTTTGTCATCTTTGGGGATGCTATGTGGAGGGGTTTTTTAAGGAAAGGAAGGAGAGGCGAGTTCCGGGAAGGAAATGGGTTTAAGGGGTGGGTAGGAATCTGGGGTTCAGTATGTCCTGGTCATCCGCCTCCAAGACCTAGACAAACCTCACCCCATGAACCCGGGCACTCCTGCTAAATCACCAAACGTAGCGAACCACTTGGGGTGACCTATAGCAGAGGTGTTGGTTATCCAATAAAGGTTCCCGGGGCGGCGGTACTCATTCCCGCCTCCCAAATTGGAAATTGTTATAATTATTTATTACGAATGCCCTATATTTTTCTTTGTTTCCCAAATTTTTACTTTTTTCCTTTACTGTTTATTCTTCTGTACTCACAGCGAAAACACTGTTTCTTACATATTCGATAATAAATTAATTCTGGAACCTGGTCTACTACACTACTATACTACTGTATCGTGTAGTATAATTATGTGAATGGAATCTGTGAATGTTAATTTTACTTAATACTATAGATATGAATAATTATGTACCTACATACCCAATATAAACCAAACCTGTCAATTTGACTGTCCTAGAACGGGAGACCTTCCTAGTTGAGCAGTCAAAGCTTCTTTATACTGTTAATGTTAATGTATTCTTTCATCATCATCATCACTATTGGCTCTACAACCCCTGGTGGGTCTTGGCCTCCTCAAGAATCTTCCTCCACTCATCTCGGTTTTGTACCAGCTCTCTCCAGTTTAGAAGCTCCAAGATAGATATGTCTTTGAGGACGTTGTCGCTCCATCTTAGTCTTGGTCTTCCCAGGCTTCGTCGCCCGATTGGTCTTGAGTTCAGCAGGGCCTTTGGTGCTTGATGCTCGGTCATTCTCTCCACATGTCCCATCCACTGAAGTCTTCCCAGTTTTATAAATTTTGCGACGTTTAGCTCCTTAAACAAAGTATAGAGCTCATTGTTATAACGTTTGCGCCAAAATCCATTTTCTAGAACCGGTCCGAAGATGCGCCTCAAAATTTTTCTTTCAAAAACGTCCAGTGCTCGCTCACTCGTCTTAGTTAGTACCTAAGTCTCAGCTGCGTACGTAAGTACTGGTCTGATAAGTGTTTTGTACACTAATATCATCGTGTTTCTGGACAGCAGTCTGGACTTTAATTGGTTTTGTAGGCTGAAATAACAGCGATTTGCGTTCACTATGCGCTTCTGGTTCTCCTCTGTGGTATTATTGTCGTTTGTAAACAGGGAGCCTAGGTATGTGAATCTTGGTACCGTTTCGAAATTTTGGTTTCCACATGAGAGAGTTGGAAAGTATTCTTTATAACTAAATAAATAAATAATTTAATTCCGAAAGTTTCACTCCCACCGCTTGTGAATTGCACACTTGTATTTTTATTCTGTAGATTGGCGATTTGCACGTGGACCTGTAATACCCAGATATTATTCCATAACCTACCCACGATTACTTCTCTCTGCTTCCCTTAGCACACTTAAGATTACCATACATTAATCATTATTATTAATCGTGCAGGTATTGTAAAACGCCCCCGGGCTGCTGAATACAATGATCCAATTCATACGGTGTTCCAGTTCTATCTTAATTAGAATTTCAAATGATGTGGTATGCAGTTTGCATAGACTATTGTCTCCCTGCATACAAACACGGTCGATAGTGGATATTTTGGTATTCAGGCGCTTTCAGGTTTCATCAACAATTTGAACACAATGTTAACTGTATTACGAGGACGTATTATGTATGAATTACAACGCAGAACGCAGACCCGTGAAGAATGTCAAAAAAAATTATTATTGTAATAAAATACCAAATCAGGAAGGGGACAGCATTGCTTCAGAATCGTCAAAAAAAATTATTCCCTCAAACACATTTACAGCAGCAAGTCTACAATAATTAAATTTCGCGTGAATATTTTTTGAAGTGAAACTCTATAAACCCGTTGTGATTAGGAATTCTGATGAAACGGAAATGACGCGTACAGCATTTGCGAAGCATAAAACTCCTATCAAGGCTCGCTCCCATTGGTTCAGATATAAAACGGAAATTGCGCCAGTTCTGCACTCATGATGACCTCACTTTTCAAGGCTCCTTGATTCTTCATAGTTTGAGATTGTTTTGGTAAAGTTTCTATTAGCTCCACACAGGAGGCCCTGAGGAAAATAATTTATCTCAGGGCCTATGTCATCTTAGGTGATGCTGTGTGGAGGGTTTTTTTAAGGGAAAAAAGGGGAGGAAGTTCTGGGATGGAAATAGGTTGGAGGAGAGGTAGGAATCTTTGGGTCAGCGTCTCCAGGAGTGACGGACGTATTAATTCATCCCTCCAACTGTGGTGCAAGGCTATGGATCGAGAGAATCTCGAGAGGATATATGACCTCCCCAACCAGTCTCTCTCGATCCTGCCCGCCACGCAGCAGGTTGGCAGACACATCGGCTGCCGTGACCTGGACAAACCTCACCCCATGAACCCGGGCACCTCTGCTAAGTCACCAAACGTAGCGAACCACTTGGGGCGACATATGCCAAAGGCGTTGGTTATCCATTAAATGATTCCCGGGGGGGCGATACCCATACCGCGTCCCAAATTTTCTTTGTCGGTTATGTAAGTTATAAAATTATGTCTGAATTCTCGACAATTTTTTCTTGTCTGTCTGTGGGCAATATTATTATTATTATTGGAAAAATCAGTTTCAATTATGAAGATGACACCGAATTCAAGTTTCTTGAACCAGAGTTACCTGGTTGCTTTAACTAGTGGTCGCCCAGCGGTCGAAATTCGACCACAATTAATTTAAATTATATAGTGTGTGTAATTTTTTTTTTAATGAATTTTTTATGCATAATTTTAAAAAAAATATTTGCATTCTGCACTCCTTCTCTATGTAAACTATAAGTGTGTGAAATTTAATACTCCTCGTATTTCATACTTTTCGTAAAAGGGGTACAAAGTTTTTGGTTCACGTATTAATATACCGATGTCCGCGGAGATTTACGTTTTTATCGATGACGAAGATTTCTTGGCAACTATAATGTCCGGATACAATTTTAAGCTTCAATCAAGTCACCCTTTTTTCTACTTTCTTTTAATATTGGTAATTTTAATTCCATGAGTCTATCTTCATATTGCTGATCTCTCAAAACTGTTGATGTTTTCGTAAATCGTCTCTCTAACTTATATATTAGATTTATCAAACGTCCTTCATCACTCGCTTTAGCATTGCGACAAATTCCCGCATTGGCCATGGACTACGTGAGTTCTGTAAAGCAAACAATGTTAGCGTTAGATTAACTTGTTAGGTTGTCCGTTACGTGCACTTCACAATGACCATTTCCAGAAACTAAACCTAACTTCAAGTTCCTTACATGATTTACACTCTACGTTTCCATACTTCTAACTAGCAGTCTCGTTACTAGCTCTCAGCGTGGGATCAAATCCGAAAATAAAATTTAATTGACAATTTGTGTTATTTTCATAATTAAAATAATATATAACGGTATACCACCCGACGATCACTTACGACCATCAGACATGGAAGCTAAATGAACGAACACGCTCTAGAGTCCAAGCTGCCTGAAATGAGGTACTTGAAAGGAGTGGCAGGGGTTACGAAATGGGATCATATAAGAAACTCGACGATCCGAGATGATCTAAACATTGAACCACTGCTACTCTTCATCGAAAAATCGCAACTGAGGTGGCTTGGGCATGTACTAAGAATGTCTGATGACCGAATTCCGAGGAAAATACTGAGGGCGATTCCAGAGGGTAGACGTCCAGGGGGCCGCCCCAGACATAGTTGGGCGAGGCAACTCCAGAAACTATGTGAGGAGAGGATGGGTCTACCATGGACAGAAGCCGAACAATCAGCACAAGACAGGAACGTATGGAGGAACCTTGTCGATGCAATGGGTCCCCGACCCGAATAAGATAAGGGGAAGAAGATGATGATGATGATGAAAATAACATATGGTATATCTGAGTCATATTCCGAGTGGAAGATACTTTTAGTATCGCCCTGATGTAAGACCACCATTCAGAATTGAAACGCTGCTTGAAATGTCTTTAGCCATGTTTGGTGACCAGATCTGAATAGCTTGATACTTACCCATTATTTCTACCCCATCTCATTCCCATACCCACTAACTTCAGTTTTACAACATACCCCAATTTGGACTCAAAGGGCTCACTAGCTCAAGACGGGAGCAATCAGGACTCCTGTGTCCTTCCATCCTTCTTCAGCGGCTTCCGTCATTGAGAGGTAGGGCTCTTGACTAGCAAACCGGAGGTCGCAAGTTCAAATCCCAAATTTTATTTTATTAATTTGTGTTGTTTTTATAATTTAGTCATTTAAAATAATATAAGGCATATTTGCGGCATGTTCCGAGTGGAAGGTATCGTCCTGGTGTAAGACCACCATTCAGAATTGAAACGTTGCTTGAAATGGCTTTAGCCATGTTTGGTGACCAGATCTGAATAGCCTGATACTTACCCACCATTTCTTTCCCATGTCCTTTCCCACCCACTACCTTCAGCCTCACAACATACCCTAATTTGGATACCATAGTTTTATTGGTTCCAGAGAGAGCAGTTGGGACTTTTATACAGTATTTACATAAAAATAAGATTTTTCGCCATTTGTCACACATTCACATCATGAGATGCAGTTTGAAATATATTTGTGAAGTATTGCATTTTAAGAAAAAGTACAAAAACAGTGTGCAATATAATTGTGAATTATGAATACTTGGAGCAGGTGGATAAGTTTGTGTACCTGGGTAGTATGTTTACGAGAGATAGAAAGGCTGATAGAGATATTGAAAGAAGGGTAAATGCAGGTGAATGAAGGGTTAATGGAAGACTGAATGCCGTTGGCGCTGATAAAAAAACTGTCAAAAGAAGCGAAGCTAGCAGCCCACAATGGAGTCCTAGTACCTGACATGAAACTGACAGAGGAAGGATGAAAGTCAACTTAACGCTGTTGAAATGAGATCCCTGAGGCGAATGTGTGGTAAAACCATGTGTGATCGTGTGAGAAATGTGGATATCCACAAAGAATGTATGGCTGATGTAAGCATCATGAGTAAGATTAAGAAAGGGACCCTCAAATGGTATGGGCATGTAGAGCGAATGAAAGAAGAAAATAATGTGAGAAGAATATAATGGAATATGAATGGAGAAAGAGTCGGGGACGCCTGAGGAAGACATGGCACGATCAAGTGAATCAGGTACTTGAGTCGAGCCATTTCAAAAGTCAGAATAATAGAAGAGTATGAATAAGACGATGTATGAATGTGAGCGAGGCAAAAACTGTGTGCCAAGACCGAGTTGTTCTCTGCCTACCCCTGCGGGGAAACGGCTTGATAGTTAGTTAGCAATTACGAATTTCAATAATATAATATCATTGTAACAGAGTGCTCTCACTCACTCAGACCAGAGTCTCTATCGAGGAGAAATAGTACGACTATTTGCGCTGTCAATAATAAATTCATCCTGTCAGTCAGCTATTTATTGGTTCACATAATTTGTTGTGAAATGGATCAGTAAACCTTATAAATATTGTTATGTAGTTACAACGGTAAAGGGTACATAAGCTTTTTTATAATCTCATCTAAGGATGCTTACGACAGTGTAAAGTAGTTTCACAAATTAATAATAACAGCGCTATACAAATTAGTGATGTAACGAATATTCGCATATTTTTGCATATTCGCATTCGCATTCGCATTCGCATTCGCAAAGTTCGAGCGAATGTTTTGCGAATATGAACACCAAAAAAAGATACGAGACTTTAAATTATAGGATGGACACAAATGCTTCATAAGATAAATCTTACGAATCCAACACTTTCCACGAAACTAAATGGCAAGTCTTCCAAGGTAACCATTTCTCTTATTGAATTATCAACGGCCTATGACTTCATAGATTTATTATCCCACTGTTTCGTTTTATCGACAAATTTTTGAAGCGATATCTGTGACATATAGGATTTGGTACTTTGATGGGAACATGATGCCACTTCAAGTGTTTTAGATGCATCCTGTTTTTGTTTTTCACACTTTTCTAATTCGGAAAACTTGGTTTTATGCATTGCCTTCAAATGATTTCTCACAGCCGTTGTAGTTCTTCCTTTTCTAGAATATTCCTTGTTACACAGCTTGCATTTAGCTCGTTCAGGGTCGCAAAGTGTAAAATAAGTCCAAATTTCACTAGAATTTGATTTACTCATGTTAATCACTAATCTTAAAAACACTCACCTTAAAATTCGCTTATATTTGTTTATGAGCAGACGACAAATGAAATAAAACAATCAATCGGCTTTTTTCGGATCAACTCGGAAATTCTTGGAACAAGATGCAAACGTGAGCCGCTAAGCCATACATAATTGGCGCCAAATTTAAAAAAAGTCAATATTCGCATTCGCGAATGTCCGTAGCAGATATTCGCATTCGCGAATGTTCAAAAAATGACATTCGTTACATCACTAATACAAATAATCGACCACCGACCACTATAACGTGGGTATCAGCCTAGCATGGTTGTTGAAAAATCCACAAATAATGAACCATAATATGCAATGAATAAAGAAAAAATTTAAATAAATAAAAAATTAATCCAAATATTTTTTAGATTTTATCTCCGGGTTAAATCTTCCCCACAGGAAAAACTAAACCCTTCCACACACTTTTCCACAAATGATCATCTAGTCAATTCACGCTATGCAATTGCACTATACAAGAATAATAAATACAAAATAATACAAGAACGACGTGACACCTACCACAGACCTAATGGGAAAATAATTCACCGACTCCAGATATTTTCATATGAGAGGATTCGGCTCGGTGGAACTCCTAATTGGACCTATAAATCCTACAGATCCCTCAATATAAATATTCAAAAAATCTTTTGTAATCCTACATGTATTTAAAACGACTGATTTTTGCATTTTTATAATATATAAATTCTTTGACAAATCTAATATGCCTAAATTTTGAATGAGAGAGCTAGGTATAATGCCAATAGTCGAAATAACAAATGGTAATATTTTTATAGTCTGAGAATGCCAAATTATTTTTATCTCATTTCCTAAATATGTATATATTTATACTTATTTTTTCAGAAACAGATATTTGAATATTACAGGAATTTGGAATGGCGACGTCAATAACGTTTTAATATTTTTGGTAACTTATTATATTTTTTTTGAAAAGGTGTATTATTTTCCAGCAAAAGCGGTGGTTTTGTGTAACAAAAGTTATGTTAAGTTACCTTTTTATATTTTGTAGCAAAAAATGAGGCGAAACGACGTTTTTTTCATTTTTTTCAAAGTGTGCACGCTTCATTTTAAGTTAACTGCGTTCCATTTAATTGCTTTTCAAACTATAGGTAAAGAAATAGGTATAGAAATTATTTAGAACTAGCTTTTTCCCGCAGTTTTTTTTTTTTTTTTTTTTTTTTATTAATTTCAATAACAAGGTTTGTACATGTATGTATGATGTATATAATAAGTATAGATTCTTTTTTTTTTTCACAGACCTCCTCACTAGGATTTCCTGTTCTGAGGTGGCCTGTAGTTTTTTAAAATATTTGTATTTGGTTATGGATTGTCTTTATATCGTCTTCATGATGTTTGTAATTTTATTATCACTTTGATCTCTCAGCCATATTTTTACTTTTGTTTTAAATATATTCATTTCCTTTATATTTTTGATTTGATCTGGTAGAGCATTGTATAATTTTATAGCATGGAATTTATTATTTCTCTGTCCAAAAGATGTGTTCAAACTGGGAGTAACCAGGATGTTATTGCTTACTGACCTGGTTGAGTATTTATGTTGGGCAGTGGAGTATACGTATATGTTTTTTTTTTTCAGTTTAAATAAAATATTTTTTGAATAAAGTTTCTGTACATTGAAGACTTGAAAGTTATTAAATATTTCTTCCGTCGGAGTTCTAAGCGGAACTTTCAGTATTGTCTTCAGTACTCCTTTTTGGGCTATATTGAGTCGCTCTGTGTGAGTGCTCAAAGCAGTTTGCTCACATGGTATTAGGGAGGTTCCCACTCCGCCTCCTCCACCCCCTCCTCCCCCTCCCGCTTTTATTTGAAGTACTCCACTATTAATTTGAATCGAATAAAGAATCATGGATATCTTACTAATCGTGCCACCTATTCTATTTTTTAACACAAATTACATAATGCCAGAGCTCTGAGCTATATGCCTATATGTTATTCTGATGTATGAGATATATTATTATAAAGTTTCATTTTTTTTTTACATTAACTCCACACAGGAGGCCCTGAGGAAAATAATTTCCCTCAGGGCCTATGTCATCTGAGATGCTGTGTGGAGGGTCTTTTTGAGGAGAGGAAGGAATGAACATTGGTCTTGAAGAGACCCATGTTGTAGGAAGGTGTAAACACAGAGGCCGGCAAATCATTCCACAGCCGAGCTGTTGAACACAAGAACGAGTCGAAGAAACGACCCGTTCTCATGTGACAAATGCCAACCGTGTACAAATGTTGGACACGCGTTTGGCGTGTTTCCCGACTATGCACCGGTGCCGAAGGGATCAATGATGCTAGTTCCTCGGAGCATCTTCTATTGTAATACCGGTAGAACAAGGATAGCATTCCCACCCGACGCCTGTGCTCTAAAGATTGCAATCCGTCTGTTAAGATGGGAGAATCTATCAAACAAATCTATCATTAAAATCCATTCAGTAGTTTTCGCGTGAAAGAGTAACAAACATATGTACATACATCCATACAAACTTTCGCCTTTATCATATTAGTAGGAAGTGTTGAATTTAGTCAAATGAACATTTCAATCCTTCCAACATCTGGCACCAAAGAAAATATGGCAGAGTTTGAAAAATAAGATTCACATCCGTAATGTAAAAACAGAGGTCGGTACGGTAGATTCCATTTATATCCGCTTTTATATTCCTTCTAAACGATTCAATTACCACCATGTGGTTCTATCTTAATATGGTTTGCGACTTGGCTAAACTATTCAACCGGGCAAATAGTTGCGCCAGCCATGAATAGATTCCTGATTGTATTTATTTATCTCCAGTTGATTTCTACCCGTAGTTTGGACTGGTAAAGAAACCAGTGCCGGTTTTCTGTAAAGCAGCAGTGAACATCCAAAACAGCAGAAACACATAAAAAAAAGAAAATAAGGCCATCTAGTATCATAATTTTACCACACTTTTGTTATCACAACAGTGAGCTATTAAAATTTCGCCATAAAAATCCACCATTTCGTAAAACACTGCCACGGAGGGAGTCCGACATGAACCCCATGTACAGGGATTAGGGGACATTCTTGACTTACTTTACCAGTAAAAAATGTAAATGAAATTTTGATCTCATTTTTTATGTTTTTTTTAAACTAATACAATTAAAAAATAAGTAAGTATTGGGCAGATAGGGTTGGGGTCACTAAGGCGGTTACTCGGCTAAGTGCCCAGTGACGACACATGGAAGAATTTTTTTTGTTGTTTGGTTTTAAAGAAAAAAAAATTGGAAAAAATTACATTTAAAAAAGTCATCGGAGACTTTTTACTCCAAATAATGCCAGGAATTACTGGTTAAAATATGTCACGTTCGTCCTGTAACATCCTGTATTTATATATAGTAGGAGTGCGTCGAATTCATCGTTTAAATTCTTAGAAATAGATTTTTAAACCTTGGGTTTTTTTTATATTTTCCCCAAGAAAAAAATAACTTAAATTCAGTTAATTAACCATCAGATGGTAAAAAATTATTGCAAGAAGGTCGTACGAGCAGCAGTTCTAGTTAGAAAGGCACATTAATTGTGACACCGAATATGTGCATAATAGTATTTTGCAATAATCATTAGAGTTATTCGGCGGTTATTGGGTTGAGATTATTACGATTAAGTTAACTTCGGACGTATCTTGTCAGTAGGTCAAAATACTTCCTCTTTGCAATAAATTCCAAATAAATTGAATTTTTGTGAACGTTTCCGAAACCTAAAACTTATGGATTGTATTATTAGAAATAACATGTAATTTTTTAAATACAAAATTTTTTTACGAAATTTTAAGTTTTAAAAATGGCTCTTCTTACATTTTTTCTAAGTAAAATTACTGGTTACGAAAAAAAATACATAAAATAAACAAAAATAAACGTTTTCGTTCCCTGATTTTTTTGTCTTTTCATGTAAAAATAATTGTTAAAAAAATCGTAAAGTTAATTTTTTTTTCAAATGCGGACGGAAATTTTGGTTCACTGGAGCGACAGCGCAATTTACAACTTTTTTCTTATAAAATTTTTTGGTCGTTTTTTCTCCGCCTACATTAAAAAAAACATACGTCCGAATTTTATTATGGTGACTTACAAACTGATTATAGTTTCATATAGCCTATGAATCTACCTACGAGTATCTTTTGTTGATTCTCACATATTCGAAGGATTTATCAAAAATATATTATAAAATCGTAAACTTCTACTTAATTACTTACAAATAAGGGAAAATTTGCCAAAATTGGCAGCAAAGCAATCCGAGGTATTTTAAATAGTGCCATATTGTGGCAAAAAGCGCTCTATGGATAAAGGTGTACATTTTAATTATTTTGCGGTTAGATTTGAATGCAAAGCGTGTTGTTTCCTCTTTCCAATATCGTTAAGATCATACTTTTTATTAAATGTAATACTGATAGTGATGGGGTCGCAAATGTAAAAACGAGCAATGGTAATGTCCTCCGCGTGCAAAGCCGTATCTTCTCCAAGGCATAAACTTTCTAACTAAAGTGTGTTTATCGGAAGTGACCTGCAAGGTAAGTATTTGTAAATTGTGATTTCATATTTAAAAATGTTTTTTTGGATCCTACGACATTAAAACTATTCATCCTCCACATGCGTTTTAATGAATCGTCAAAATATATCTTGCTGCGAGGTAGCTAAAATTCTTCATCTAATATATAAAATTCTCGTGTCACGGTGTTTGTTACCATACTCCTCCGAAACGGCTGGACCAATTTTGATGAAATTTTGTGTGCTTATCTGGTAGGTCTGAGAATCGACCAACATCTATTTTTCATACCCCTAAAAGTAAAGGGTGTTCCACTCCGAAGACAATTATTTTCCCCATACATTTTGTATGGAACGAATTTTCCTATTTTGAAAGAACTGCAGCAATATTGTAAGGGGTATAATATTGAACTGTGAACCGGGGGAGGGGGGAGGGGGAGGGGGGAAAGGAACTCAGGAAGGGGGGTTAGCGGGACGGGGGAAGGGGAGAAGTGGAGTGGGGAGAGGGAGAGGGAACGTGAGAGGGGAAAGGATACGCAGGGAGAAACAATTTAGATCAAGGTATGGTATACGCAGGGAGAAACAATTTAGATCAATTCAGCTAATAAGTTGACAACAGTTTTTGATTCTGAGGCGGTACGAAGTTCGCCGGATCAGCTAGTATATCCGTAAAAATATGAAATTATCATATAATATGATAATTTCATTTACATTTTTATATGGAAAAATCATTACAGATTTTTTTTTTTTTCTATATGAGGGAATTTTTTCTTCCTCTTTTAATCTCCTATTGAATGAAACGTGCAACGAGCCGCAACTGAAAGGAAGGAAGGTAAACTGGACAAGTTAGGGGAAGTCTAGCAATGGACTTCAGCCAAAATTGAATGATCGTACTACTACAGAACTGTTTTAGTTCAGTGAAGTCTCGAGATGGGATTGTGTTTGCTAGACAGTGTCCAAATCGGATTATTCAACCCATGTGGAGTTCAAAATGAGCATACGTTGAAAGTGGACCAAGTTAATTCGTTATTCCGACGATAAATTAAGTTATTTTATAATTCTGACTAATGAATACTTACTTTCACGTGAAAATACTCTGGCACATGCAGTGCAATTTTCATCACGTGGACGAGCTGGAGATATTAGAATTTTGTTGATGTTAAAAATGTTATTTCAGAGACATTGTCATTTTTGGGGGCCGCCACACCGGGAATCATTGATTGGATAACCAAGACCTCTGTTATAGGTCACCCCAAGTGGTTCGATACGTTTCGTGACTTAGCAGGAGTGAACTGGTTCATAGGGTGAGATTTTTCAAGGTCTTGGCTGCGGATGCGTCTGCCTACCAGCTGCATGGAAGGCCGGATTGAGATAAAAGTGTTGACTTCTCCAGCCGAACTCTTTCAGAATCCCTTGCACCGCAGTGGGAGAGATGGATTCATACGCCCCTCATTTCTATTTCCTTCCCAGAACTTCCTCTTCTCCCTGTCCTTAAAAAAACCCTACACACACCATCCCCTAAGAAGACATAGGCCCTGAGGGAAAATTATTTTCCTCAGGGCATCTGTGTGGAGATAACGTAAAAAAATGTGAATACGGCCCAAGAGTTCCAACTGCCCAGAGCCAGTGGGTGTAAGGTATCCTTTATGTTTAGATCGATACCATCAGTGAAGAAATGCTGCAAACTTTGTACATTACAATAGATACTCGGTAGGTACACCTACGTAGCGTACTTTACATTGTCATATATGAGATTACATTTCTATTTGGTTTAAAATAAAGAAATATTGTTTTGAAAATTTTTCTAATTAAAAATGTTAAAATTTAATAATTCTTAAAAATTTTAAACTCGTCTTGTAAAACACCTAATAGATAGGTAAGTAGAAATTAAGCTATTTGAAAAAAATCCAGCCCCACGCAGGCCAATGAAATTAATAATTTGGTTGATGTTAATTATCACAAAAATGTTTCATCAACGTCACCAGAAAACTCTTTTGGTCAACCGTCTCAACGTAGTAGAAGAGCAGTCAAAATGCGAACTACGTGCAGCTCGTGATTTTATTTTAAAAAAATTGAAAACTTGAATTTTAAAATTAAATTTAGACCTGCCTAACCACTGGAGCAACAGCGCAATTTAAAACTTTTTTCTCCGATTGCTCGAAATTTTTGGTAATCATTTTGAATATTTTCCGCCAACATTAAAAAAATCAAACTGATTATAGTTCTATATGGCCAATGAATTCACCTATCTTTTGTCGATTATCACATATTCGTAGGATTTATAAAAAAAATATTATAAAATCGTAAACTTCTACTTAATTATTTACAAATAAGGGAAAATTTGCCAAAATTGGCAGCAAATCAATCCGAGGTATTTTAAATAGTGCCATATTGTGGCAAAAAGCGCTCCAGAGGTTAAGATGTCCTAAAAGTGGATGTATAAGATAAACACTGGTGAAAGAGCCGTACAAAAGACCAACAATCGTAATCCTACAATGACAAATGAGAATTTAATTAAGATTTAAAATCTCCTTAAGAAAAGAACTAAACAAGGAACAATGCCAGCATTTGAGCGTTTGAGATCAAACGTATAATAACAAAACATGGAGAACAGAAGCTATTCCAAGAGTTGTTCTTCCTATTCCCTGTTTGTAAATTTTATTATATAAACACTGAAACAATGGGGAACTCAAAATGATTTATGACACGTTCAGAAAAGCCGTTAACCGCGGAAAACGTTTATTCTAAAATAAAGTTCAGTTTCGCATTCCTTTAAACGGATGTTTCTGAAACTCAATAAAATTCAGTTTTTCGTGGCTTGATGTAATTTTAACTAATAAGTACATGACTTTTATTTATAGATTAACGCCCTTTTTCTGGGCTTTTACATATAAATGGTAAGAACTGTACAGTATTTATTCTATCTATATAACTGAACGGCCTCAGTAACAATCTTATATACAAAAATCTCGTGTCACGGTGTTTGTGGTCGCACTCGTCCGAAACGGCTCGACCGATTTTTATGAAACTTTTTATGTATATTTGGTTGGTATGAGAATAGGTTTTAAAGTATATTTCATACCAGTAGGTGATTAGAGTGTCGCTATCCAGAAAAAAAACTGTTTTTTGGACACTTCTTTTTCGCATTTTTTTATTTGGCATCAAAAAATACCTACCTATTACTCCAAATTTTAACCCTCCTACCCCCTCCCTCACATTTTTTAATCGCGATTTTAGTATTTTTGTATGAACAAATTTAACAGTCTTCCGTATTTCAAACACAACTAAATTATTTATGTTGTGGAATGACAGATGGCGCTACGTCCGCCTTATCGAACTCTCATCCACGCATGCGCAAGACATTCACGAGAAGCGTCGCGTCATTTTGATATTTTATTCGGCATCGTGTTTTCGCGTGGGCAAACCATCGAGCTTATTTCTGTTGGCTAAAGACGGACTGACAACAAATATATAGTCCAAAATCTAGCCCAATATATAGTCCAATATCTAGTCCAATATACAGTCCAATATCTAGTCCAATATATAGTTTAATATCTAGTCCAATATATAGTCCAATATCTAGTCCAATATACAGTCCGATAACTAGTCCAATATTAAGTCCAATATATAGTATTAAATCTAGTACAATATCTAGTCCAATGTAAAGCCCAATATATGGTCAAATATATAGTCCAATATATAGTCCAATAAATAGTCCAATATCTAGTCCAATATCTAGTACAATATATGATCCAATATATAGTCCAAGGTATAGCCCAATATGTAGTCCAATATATAGTCCTTATATAGTCAAATATCAAGACCAATATCTAGTCCAATGTCTAGTCCAATATATAGTCCAATATTTAGTCCAATATACAGTCCATTATCTAGTCCAATATATAGTCCAATATCTAGTCCAATATACAGTCCAATATCTAGTCCAATATGTAGTTTAATATCTAGTCCAATATATAGTCCAATATCTAGTCCAATATACAGTCCAATATATAGTATTAAATCTAGTCCAAAATATGGTCCAATATCTATTCCAATGTATAGTCCAATAAATATTCCAATATATGGTCTTATATATTGTCCAATATATAGTCCAATATACAGTCCAATATAGTCCAATATATAGTCCAATATCTAGTCGTTTATCAAGTCCAATATATAGTCCAACATCTAGTCCAATAATCCAATAGTCCAATAGTCCAATAAATAGTCCAATATATAGTCCAATATATGATCCAATATATAGTCCAATATCTAGTCCGATGTCTAGTCCAATATATTGTCCAATGTATAGTCCAATATATAGTCCAATATCTAGTACAATATATAGTCCAACATCTAGTCCAATATATAGTCCAATATATAGTCAAATATCAAGTCCAATATATAGTCCAATATATAGTACAATATACAGTCCAATATATAGTCCAAAATTTAGTCCAATATATAGTCCAATATCTAGACCAATATATAGTCCAATATCTAGTCCAATATACAGTCCAAAATCTAGTCCAATATATAGTCCAATATCTAGTCCAATATACAGTCCAATAACTAGTCCAATATATGATCCAATATATAGTCCAATGTATAGTCTAATATATAGTCCAATATATAGTCCAATATATAGTCAAATATCAAGTCCATTATATAGTCCAATATCTAGTCCAATATCTAGTCCAATATATAGTCCAATATATAGTATTAAATCTAGTCCAATATATAGTCCAATATATAGTCCAATATATAGTATTAAATCTAGTCCAATATCTAGTCAATGTATAGTCCAATATATAGTCCAAAATATAGTCCAATATATAGTCCAATATATAGTCCAATATATAGTACGATATATAGTCCAATATTTAGTCCAATATCTAGTCCAATATATAGTCCAATATATAGTCAAAGGTATAGTCCGATATATAGTCCAATATACAGTCCTTAAATAATCAAATATCATGTCCAATATCTAGTCCAATGTCTAGTCCAATATATAGTCCAATATCTAGCCCAATATCTAGTCCAATATCTAGTCCAATATATAGACCAATATATAGTCCAATCAAGTCCAATATATAGTACTATATACAGTCCAAAATCTAGTCCAATATATAGTCCAATATCTATTCCAATATACAGTACAATATCTAGTCCAATATATAGTCCAATATCTAGTCCAATATATAGTACAATAACTAGTCCAATGTATAGTCCAATATATAGTCGGAAGGACGGCGGACGGACGTATGTTCGAACGGATGGATGGATGGATATTTTTTTCGTAACATTAGTTTGCAGAGGGATATTTTGCGATACAATTAATGTTATTATGAATCATTTATTTTTTCCTTTTCAGCTGACCTTCCAAGAGACAGCTTCAACTCGCCTCGTCTCATGACATTACATGTCATCTCGTATTTCTCCGTGAGAATTATACGGTCAATTCCAATATTTAGTCCAATATATAGTCCAATATATAGTATAATATAAAGTCCAACATATAGTTTAATATATAGTCCAATATCTAGTCCAATATATGATCCAATATATAGTTAAATGTATAGTCCAACATATAGTTTAATATATAGTTAAATATATAGTCAAATATCAAGTCCAATATACAGTCCAATAGATAGTCCAATATCTAGTCCAATATATAGTCAAATATATAGTATGAAATATAGTCCAATATATGGTCCAATATCTAGTCCAATGTATGGTCCAATATATATTCCAATATATAGTCTTATATATAGTCAAATATATAGTCGAATATATAGTCCAATATATAGTCCAATATAGAGTCCAATATCTAGTCCAATGTCTAGTCCAATATATAGTCCAATATAGTCCAATATATAGTCCAATATCTAGTCCAATATCTAGTCCAATATATGATCCGATATATAGTCAAATATATGGTCTTATATATAGTCTAAAATATAGTCGAATATCAAGTCCAATATATAGTCCAATATATAGTCAAATATCAAGTCAAATATATAGACCAATGTATAGTCCAATATATAGTAAAATATATAATAATTAATCTAGTCCAATATCTAGTCCAATGTGTAGTCCAATATATAGTCCAATATACAGTCCAATATAGTCCAATATATAGTCCAATATCTTGTCGTTTATCAAGTCCAATATATAGTCCAACATCTAGTCCAATATATAGTCCAATATGTAGTCCAATATACAGTCCAATATCTAGTCCAATATATAGTCCAATATATAGTCCAATATATGATCCAATATATAGTCCAATATCTAGTCCAATGTCTAGTCCAATATATTGGCCAATGTAAAGTCCAATATATAGTCCAATATCTAGTCCAATATACAGTCCAATATCTAGTCTAATATATGATCCAATACATAGTCCAATGTATAGTCCAATATATAGTCCAATATATTGTTTAATATATAGTCAAATATCAAGTCCAATATAAAGGTCCAATATATAGTCCAATATATAGTCCAGTATATAGTCCAATATATGATCCATTATATAGTCCAATGTATATTTCTATATATAGTCCTATATATAGTCCAACATATAGTCAAATATCTAGTCCAATATCTAGTTCAATGTCTAGTCCAATATTTTGTACAATATATAGTCCAATATATAGTCCAATAGCTAGTCCAATATCTAGTTCAATATCTAGTCCAATATATAGTCCAATATCTTGTCCAATATACAGTCCAATATCTAGTCCAATATATGATCCAATATATAGTCCAATGTATAGTGCAATATATAGTCCAATATATAGTCCAATATATGATCCATTATATAGTCGTATAGTCCTATATATAGTCCTATATATAGTCCTATATATAGTCCAACATATAGTCAAATATCTAGTCCAATATCTAGTTCAATGTCTAGTCCAATATTTTGTACCATATATAGTCCAATATATAGTCCAATATCTCGTTCAATATCTAGTCCAATATATAGTCCAATATCTTGTCCAATATATAGTCCAATATATAGTCCAATATATAGTCCAATATATAGTTTAATATAAAGTCCAATATATAGTCCAATATATAGTCGAATATATAGTCCAATATATAGTCCAAAATATAGTCCAATATCTAGTCCAATATATGATCCAATATATAGTCCAATGTATAGTGCAATATATAGTCCAATATATAGTTTAATATATAGTCAAATATCAAGTCCAATATATAGTCCAATATATAGTCCAATATATGATCCATTATATAGTCCAATGTATAGTCCTATATATAGTCCTATATATAGTCCAACATAAATATCTAGTCCAATATCTAGTTCAATGTCTAGTCCAATATTTTGTACCATATATAGTCCAATATATAGTCCAATATCTGTTCAATATCTAGTCCAATATATAGTCGAATATCTTGTCCAATATATAGTCCAATATATAGTCCAATATATAGTCCAATATATAGTTTAATATAAAGTCCAATATATAGTCAAATATATAGTCCAATATATAGTCCAATATATAGTCCAAAATATAGTCCAATATCTAGTCCAATATTTAGTCCAATATATAGTCCAATGTAAAGTCCAATATATAGTCCAATATATGGTCTTATATATTGTCCAATATATAGTCCAATATACAGTCCAATATAGTCCAATATATAGTCCAATATCTTGTCGTTTATCAAGTCCAATATATAGTCCAACATCAAGTCCAATATATAGTCCAATATGTAGTCCAATATCTAGTCCAATATCTAGTCCAATATATAGTCCAATATATAGTCCAATATATGATCCAATATATAGTCCAGTATCTAGTCCAATGTCTAGTCCAATATATTGGCCAATGTATAGTCCAATATATAGTCCAATATCTAGTCCTATTTCTAGTCGAATATCTAGTCCAATATATAGTCCTATATCTAGTCCAATATATGATCCAATACATAGTCCAATGTATAGTCCAATATATAGTCCAATATATTGTTTAATATATAGTCAAATATCAAGTCCAATATATAGTCCAATATATAGACCAATATATAGTCCAATATATGATCCATTATATAGTCCAATGTATATTTCTATATATAGTCCTATATATAGTCCAACATATAGTCAAATATCTAGTCCAATATCTAGTTCAATGTCTAGTCCAATATTTTTTTCAATATATAGTCCAATATATAGTCCAATAGCTAGTCCAATATCTAGTTCAATATCTAGTCCAATATATAGTCCAATATCTTGTCCAATATACAGTCCAATATCTAGTCCAATATATGATCCAATATATAGTCCAATGTATAGTGCAATATATAGTCCAATATATAGTCCAATATATGATCCATTATATAGTCGTATAGTCCTATATATAGTCCTATATATAGTCCTATATATAGTCCAACATATAGTCAAATATCTAGTCCAATATCTAGTTCAATGTCTAGTCCAATATTTTGTACCATATATAGTCCAATATATAGTCCAATATCTCGTTCAATATCTAGTCCAATATATAGTCCAATATCTTGTCCAATATATAGTCCAATATATAGTCCAATATATAGTCCAATATATAGTTTAATATAAAGTCCAATATATAGTTCAATATATAGTCGAATATA
The DNA here is from genome assembly GCA_917880885.1 of Limnephilus marmoratus. Classification (NCBI taxonomy): domain Eukaryota; kingdom Metazoa; phylum Arthropoda; class Insecta; order Trichoptera; family Limnephilidae; genus Limnephilus; species Limnephilus marmoratus. The sequence continues at coordinate 12,022,138 of OU862919.1, forward strand.
TAGTCCAATATATAGTCCAAAATATAGTCCAATATCTAGTCCAATATATGATCCAATATATAGTCCAATGTATAGTCCAATATAAAGTCCAATATATAGTTTAATATATAGTCAAATATCAAGTCCAATATATAGTCCAATATATAGTCCAATATATGATCCATTATATAGTCCAATGTATAGTCCTATATATAGTCCTATATATAGTCCAACATAAATATCTAGTCCAATATCTAGTTCAATGTCTAGTCCAATATTTTGTACCATATATAGTCCAATATATAGTCCAATATCTGTTCAATATCTAGTCCAATATATAGTCCAATATCTTGTCCAATATATAGTCCAATATATAGTCCAATATATAGTCCAATATATAGTTTAATATAAAGTCCAATATATAGTCAAATATATAGTCTAATATATAGTCCAACATATAGTCCAAAATATAGTCCAATATCTAGTCCAATATTTAGTCCAATATATAGTCCAATGTAAAGTCCAATATATAGTCCAATATATGGTCTTATATATTGTCCAATATATAGTCCAATATACAGTCCAATATAGTCCAATATATAGTCCAATATCTTGTCGTTTATCAAGTCCAATATATAGTCCAACATCAAGTCCAATATATAGTCCAATATGTAGTCCAATATACAGTCCAATATCTAGTCCAATATATAGTCCAATATATAGTCCAATATATGATCCAATATATAGTCCAGTATCTAGTCCAATGTCTAGTCCAATATATTGGCCAATGTATAGTCCAATATATAGTCCAATATCTAGTCCAATTTCTAGTCGAATATCTAGTCCAATATATAGTCCAATATCTAGTCCAATATACAGTCCAATATCTAGTCCAATATATGATCCAATATATAGTCCAATGTATAGTCCAATATATAGTCCAATATATTGTTTAATATAAAGTCAAATATCAAGTCCAATATATAGTCCAATATATAGTCCAATATATAGTCCAAAATATAGTCCAATAGCTAGTCCAATATCTAGTTCAATATCTAGTCCAATATATAGTCCAATATCTTGTCCAATATACAGTCCAATATCTAGTCCAATATATGATCCAATATATAGTCCAATGTATAGTGCAATATATAGTCCAATATATAGTCCAATATATGATCCATTATATAGTCGTATAGTCCTATATATAGTCCTATATATAGTCCTATATATAGTCCAACATATAGTCAAATATCTAGTCCAATATCTAGTTCAATGTCTAGTCCAATATTTTGTACCATATATAGTCCAATATATAGTCCAATATCTCGTTCAATATCTAGTCCAATATATAGTCCAATATCTTGTCCAATATATAGTCCAATATATAGTCCAATATATAGTCCAATATATAGTTTAATATAAAGTCCAATATATAGTTCAATATATAGTCGAATATATAGTCCAATATATAGTCCAAAATATAGTCCAATATCTAGTCCAATATATGATCCAATATATAGTCCAATGTATAGTCCAATATAAAGTCCAATATATAGTTTAATATATAGTCAAATATCAAGTCCAATATATAGTCCAATATATAGTCCAATATATGATCCATTATATAGTCCAATGTATAGTCCTATATATAGTCCTATATATAGTCCAACATAAATATCTAGTCCAATATCTAGTTCAATGTCTAGTCCAATATTTTGTACCATATATAGTCCAATATATAGTCCAATATCTGTTCAATATCTAGTCCAATATATAGTCCAATATCTTGTCCAATATATAGTCCAATATATAGTCCAATATATAGTCCAATATATAGTTTAATATAAAGTCCAATATATAGTCAAATATATAGTCTAATATATAGTCCAACATATAGTCCAAAATATAGTCCAATATCTAGTCCAATATTTAGTCCAATATATAGTCCAATGTAAAGTCCAATATATAGTCCAATATATGGTCTTATATATTGTCCAATATATAGTCCAATATACAGTCCAATATAGTCCAATATATAGTCCAATATCTTGTCGTTTATCAAGTCCAATATATAGTCCAACATCAAGTCCAATATATAGTCCAATATGTAGTCCAATATACAGTCCAATATCTAGTCCAATATATAGTCCAATATATAGTCCAATATATGATCCAATATATAGTCCAGTATCTAGTCCAATGTCTAGTCCAATATATTGGCCAATGTATAGTCCAATATATAGTCCAATATCTAGTCCTATTTCTAGTCGAATATCTAGTCCAATATATAGTCCAATATCTAGTCCAATATACAGTCCAATATCTAGTCCAATATATGATCCAATATATAGTCCAATGTATAGTCCAATATATAGTCCAATATATTGTTTAATATAAAGTCAAATATCAAGTCCAATATATAGTCCAATATATAGTCCAATATATAGTCCAAAATATAGTCCAATATATGATCCATTATAAAGTCCAATGTATATTTCTATATATAGTCCTATATATAGTCCAACATATAGTCAAATATCTAGTCCAATATCTAGTTCAATGTCTAGTCCAATATTTTGTACAATATATAGTCCAATATATTTTCCAATAGCTAGTCCAATATCTAGTTCAATATCTAGTCCAATATATAGTCCAATATCTTGTCCAATATATAGTCCAACATCTAGTCCAATATATATAGTTCAATATGTAGTCCAATATACAGTCCAATATCTAGTCCAATATATAGTCCAATGTGTAGTCAAATATCAAGTCCAATATATAGTCCAATATATAGTCCAATATATAGTTCAATATATAGTCCAATATAAAGTTCAATATATAGTCCAAAATATAGTCCAATATATAGTCCAATATATAGTTAAATGCATAGTGCAATATATAGTTTAATATATAGTTTAATATATAGTCAAATATCAAGTCCAATATACAGTCCAATAGATAGTCCAATATCTAGTCCAATATATAGTCCAATATATAGTATGAAATATAGTCCAATATATAGTCCAATATCTAGTCCAATGTATGGTCTAATATATAGTCCAATATGTAGTCTTATATATAGTCAAATATATTGTCGAATATATAGTCCAATATATAGTCCAATATATAGTCCAATATCTAGTCCAATGTCTAGTCCAATATATAGTCCAATATAGTCCAATATATAGTCCAATATCTAGTCCAATATTTAGTCCAATATCTAGTCCAATATATGATCCAATATATAGTCAATTATATGGTCTTATATATAGTCCAATATAAAGTAGAATATCAAGTCCAATATATAGTCCAATATATAGTGAAATATCAAGTCCAATATATAGTCCAATATGTAGTACAATATACAGTCCAATATACAGTCCAATATCTAGTCCAATATATAGTTTAATATGTAGTCCAATATATAGTCCATAATATAGTCAATTATACAGTCCAATATATAGTACAATATATGAACCAATATATAGATCAATGTATAGTCCAATATCTAGTCCAATATATAGTCCAATATATAGTATTAAATCTAGTCCAATATATAGTCCAATATATAGTCCAATATATAGTATTAAATCTAGTCCAATATCTAGTCAATGTATAGTCCAATATATAGTCCAAAATATAGTCCAATATATAGTCCAATATATAGTCCAATATATAGTACGATATATAGTCCAATATTTAGACCAATATCTAGTCAAATATATAGTCCAATATATAGTCAAAGGTATAGTCCGATATATAGTCCAATATACAGTCCTTAAATAATCAAATATCATGTCCAATATCTAGTCCAATGTCTAGTCCAATATATAGTCCAATATCTAGCCCAATATCTAGTCCAATATCTAGTCCAATATATAGACCAAAATATAGTCCAATCAAGTCCAATATATAGTACTATATACAGTCCAAAATCTAGTCCAATATATAGTCCAATATCTATTCCAATATACAGTCCAATATCTAGTCCAATATATAGTCCAATATCATGTCCAATATATAGTACAATAACTAGTCCAATGTATAGTCCAATATATAGTCGGACGGACGGCGGACGGACGTATGTTCGAACGGATGGATGGATGGATATTTTTTTCGTAACATTAGTTTGCAGAGGGATATTTTGCGATACAATTAATGTTATTATGAATCATTTATTTTTTCCTTTTCAGCTGACCTTCCAAGGGACAGCTTCAACTCGCCTCGTCTCATGACATTACATGTCATCTCGTATTTCTCCGTGAGAATTATACGGTCAATTCCAATATTTAGTCCAATATATAGTCCAATATATAGTCCAATATCTAGTCCAATATACAGTCCGATAACTAGTCCAATATTAAGTCCAATATATAGTATTAAATCTAGTACAATATCTAGTCCAATGTAAAGCCCAATATATGGTCAAATATATAGTCCAATATATAGTCCAATAAATAGTCCAATATCTAGTCCAATATCTAGTACAATATATGATCCAATATATAGTCCAAGGTATAGCCCAATATGTAGTCCAATATATAGTCCTTATATAGTCAAATATCAAGACCAATATCTAGTCCAATGTCTAGTCCAATATATAGTCCAATATTTAGTCCAATATACAGTCCATTATCTAGTCCAATATATAGTCCAATATCTAGTCCAATATACAGTCCAATATCTAGTCCAATATGTAGTTTAATATCTAGTCCAATATATAGTCCAATATCTAGTCCAATATACAGTCCAATATATAGTATTAAATCTAGTCCAAAATATGGTCCAATATCTATTCCAATGTATAGTCCAATAAATATTCCAATATATGGTCTTATATATTGTCCAATATATAGTCCAATATACAGTCCAATATAGTCCAATATATAGTCCAATATCTAGTCGTTTATCAAGTCCAATATATAGTCCAACATCTAGTCCAATAATCCAATAGTCCAATAGTCCAATAAATAGTCCAATATATAGTCCAATATATGATCCAATATATAGTCCAATATCTAGTCCAATGTCTAGTCCAATATATTGTCCAATGTATAGTCCAATATATAGTCCAATATCTAGTACAATATATAGTCCAACATCTAGTCCAATATATAGTCCAATATATAGTCAAATATCAAGTCCAATATATAGTCCAATATATAGTACAATATACAGTCCAATATATAGTCCAAAATTTAGTCCAATATATAGTCCAATATCTAGACCAATATATAGTCCAATATCTAGTCCAATATACAGTCCAAAATCTAGTCCAATATATAGTCCAATATCTAGTCCAATATACAGTCCAATAACTAGTCCAATATATGATCCAATATATAGTCCAATGTATAGTCTAATATATAGTCCAATATATAGTCCAATATATAGTCAAATATCAAGTCCATTATATAGTCCAATATCTAGTCCAATATCTAGTCCAATATATAGTCCAATATATAGTATTAAATCTAGTCCAATATATAGTCCAATATATAGTCCAATATATAGTATTAAATCTAGTCCAATATCTAGTCAATGTATAGTCCAATATATAGTCCAAAATATAGTCCAATATATAGTCCAATATATAGTCCAATATATAGTACGATATATAGTCCAATATTTAGTCCAATATCTAGTCCAATATATAGTCCAATATATAGTCAAAGGTATAGTCCGATATATAGTCCAATATACAGTCCTTAAATAATCAAATATCATGTCCAATATCTAGTCCAATGTCTAGTCCAATATATAGTCCAATATCTAGCCCAATATCTAGTCCAATATCTAGTCCAATATATAGACCAATATATAGTCCAATCAAGTCCAATATATAGTACTATATACAGTCCAAAATCTAGTCCAATATATAGTCCAATATCTATTCCAATATACAGTCCAATATCTAGTCCAATATATAGTCCAATATCTAGTCCAATATATAGTACAATAACTAGTCCAATGTATAGTCCAATATATAGTCGGAAGGACGGCGGACGGACGTATGTTCGAACGGATGGATGGATGGATATTTTTTTCGTAACATTAGTTTGCAGAGGGATATTTTGCGATACAATTAATGTTATTATGAATCATTTATTTTTTCCTTTTCAGCTGACCTTCCAAGGGACAGCTTCAACTCGCCTCGTCTCATGACATTACATGTCATCTCGTATTTCTCCGTGAGAATTATACGGTCAATTCCAATATTTAGTCCAATATATAGTCCAATATATAGTATAATATAAAGTCCAACATATAGTTTAATATATAGTCCAATATCTAGTCCAATATATGATCCAATATATAGTTAAATGTATAGTCCAACATATAGTTTAATATATAGTTAAATATATAGTCAAATATCAAGTCCAATATACAGTCCAATAGATAGTCCAATATCTAGTCCAATATATAGTCAAATATATAGTATGAAATATAGTCCAATATATGGTCCAATATCTAGTCCAATGTATGGTCCAATATATATTCCAATATATAGTCTTATATATAGTCAAATATATAGTCGAATATATAGTCCAATATATAGTCCAATATAGAGTCCAATATCTAGTCCAATGTCTAGTCCAATATATAGTCCAATATAGTCCAATATATAGTCCAATATCTAGTCCAATATCTAGTCCAATATATGATCCGATATAAAGTCAAATATATGGTCTTATATATAGTCTAAAATATAGTCGAATATCAAGTCCAATATATAGTCCAATATATAGTCAAATATCAAGTCAAATATATAGACCAATGTATAGTCCAATATATAGTAAAATATATAATAATAAATCTAGTCCAATATCTAGTCCAATGTGTAGTCCAATATATAGTCCAATATACAGTCCAATATAGTCCAATATATAGTCCAATATCTTGTCGTTTATCAAGTCCAATATATAGTCCAACATCTAGTCCAATATATAGTCCAATATGTAGTCCAATATACAGTCCAATATCTAGTCCAATATATAGTCCAATATATAGTCCAATATATGATCCAATATATAGTCCAATATCTAGTCCAATGTCTAGTCCAATATATTGGCCAATGTAAAGTCCAATATATAGTCCAATATCTAGTCCAATATACAGTCCAATATCTAGTCTAATATATGATCCAATACATAGTCCAATGTATAGTCCAATATATAGTCCAATATATTGTTTAATATATAGTCAAATATCAAGTCCAATATAAAGGTCCAATATATAGTCCAATATATAGTCCAGTATATAGTCCAATATATGATCCATTATATAGTCCAATGTATATTTCTATATATAGTCCTATATATAGTCCAACATATAGTCAAATATCTAGTCCAATATCTAGTTCAATGTCTAGTCCAATATTTTGTACAATATATAGTCCAATATATAGTCCAATAGCTAGTCCAATATCTAGTTCAATATCTAGTCCAATATATAGTCCAATATCTTGTCCAATATACAGTCCAATATCTAGTCCAATATATGATCCAATATATAGTCCAATGTATAGTGCAATATATAGTCCAATATATAGTCCAATATATGATCCATTATATAGTCGTATAGTCCTATATATAGTCCTATATATAGTCCTATATATAGTCCAACATATAGTCAAATATCTAGTCCAATATCTAGTTCAATGTCTAGTCCAATATTTTGTACCATATATAGTCCAATATATAGTCCAATATCTCGTTCAATATCTAGTCCAATATATAGTCCAATATCTTGTCCAATATATAGTCCAATATATAGTCCAATATATAGTCCAATATATAGTTTAATATAAAGTCCAATATATAGTCCAATATATAGTCGAATATATAGTCCAATATATAGTCCAAAATATAGTCCAATATCTAGTCCAATATATGATCCAATATATAGTCCAATGTATAGTGCAATATATAGTCCAATATATAGTTTAATATATAGTCAAATATCAAGTCCAATATATAGTCCAATATATAGTCCAATATATGATCCATTATATAGTCCAATGTATAGTCCTATATATAGTCCTATATATAGTCCAACATAAATATCTAGTCCAATATCTAGTTCAATGTCTAGTCCAATATTTTGTACCATATATAGTCCAATATATAGTCCAATATCTGTTCAATATCTAGTCCAATATATAGTCGAATATCTTGTCCAATATATAGTCCAATATATAGTCCAATATATAGTCCAATATATAGTTTAATATAAAGTCCAATATATAGTCAAATATATAGTCCAATATATAGTCCAATATATAGTCCAAAATATAGTCCAATATCTAGTCCAATATTTAGTCCAATATATAGTCCAATGTAAAGTCCAATATATAGTCCAATATATGGTCTTATATATTGTCCAATATATAGTCCAATATACAGTCCAATATAGTCCAATATATAGTCCAATATCTTGTCGTTTATCAAGTCCAATATATAGTCCAACATCAAGTCCAATATATAGTCCAATATGTAGTTCAATATACAGTCCAATATCTAGTCCAATATATAGTCCAATATATAGTCCAATATATGATCCAATATATAGTCCAGTATCTAGTCCAATGTCTAGTCCAATATATTGGCCAATGTATAGTCCAATATATAGTCCAATATCTAGTATAATATAAAGTCCAACATATAGTTTAATATATAGTCCAATATCTAGTCCAATATATGATCCAATATATAGTTAAATGTATAGTCCAACATATAGTTTAATATATAGTTAAATATATAGTCAAATATCAAGTCCAATATACAGTCCAATAGATAGTCCAATATCTAGTCCAATATATAGTCAAATATATAGTATGAAATATAGTCCAATATATGGTCCAATATCTAGTCCAATGTATGGTCCAATATATATTCCAATATATAGTCTTATATATAGTCAAATATATAGTCGAATATATAGTCCAATATATAGTCCAATATAGAGTCCAATATCTAGTCCAATGTCTAGTCCAATATATAGTCCAATATAGTCCAATATATAGTCCAATATCTAGTCCAATGTCTAGTCCAATATATTGTCCAATGTATAGTCCAATATATAGTCCAATATCTAGTACAATATATAGTCCAACATCTAGTCCAATATATAGTCCAATATATAGTCAAATATCAAGTCCAATATATAGTCCAATATATAGTACAATATACAGTCCAATATATAGTCCAAAATTTAGTCCAATATATAGTCCAATATCTAGACCAATATATAGTCCAATATCTAGTCCAATATACAGTCCAAAATCTAGTCCAATATATAGTCCAATATCTAGTCCAATATACAGTCCAATAACTAGTCCAATATATGATCCAATATATAGTCCAATGTATAGTCTAATATATAGTCCAATATATAGTCCAATATATAGTCAAATATCAAGTCCATTATATAGTCCAATATCTAGTCCAATATCTAGTCCAATATATAGTCCAATATATAGTATTAAATCTAGTCCAATATATAGTCCAATATATAGTCCAATATATAGTATTAAATCTAGTCCAATATCTAGTCAATGTATAGTCCAATATATAGTCCAAAATATAGTCCAATATATAGTCCAATATATAGTCCAATATATAGTACGATATATAGTCCAATATTTAGTCCAATATCTAGTCCAATATATGATCCAATATATAGTCAAAGGTATAGTCCAATATATAGTCCAATATACAGTCCTTAAATAATCAAATATCATGTCCAATATCTAGTCCAATGTCTAGTCCAATATATAGTCCAATATCTAGCCCAATATCTAGTCCAATATCTAGTCCAATATATAGACCAATATATAGTCCAATCAAGTCCAATATATAGTACTATATACAGTCCAAAATCTAGTCCAATATATAGTCCAATATCTATTCCAATATACAGTCCAATATCTAGTCCAATATATAGTCCAATATCTAGTCCAATATATAGTACAATAACTAGTCCAATGTATAGTCCAATATATAGTCGGAAGGACGGCGGACGGACGTATGTTCGAACGGATGGATGGATGGATATTTTTTTCGTAACATTAGTTTGCAGAGGGATATTTTGCGATACAATTAATGTTATTATGAATCATTTATTTTTTCCTTTTCAGCTGACCTTCCAAGGGACAGCTTCAACTCGCCTCGTCTCATGACATTACATGTCATCTCGTATTTCTCCGTGAGAATTATACGGTCAATTCCAATATTTAGTCCAATATATAGTCCAATATATAGTATAATATAAAGTCCAACATATAGTTTAATATATAGTCCAATATCTAGTCCAATATATGATCCAATATATAGTTAAATGTATAGTCCAACATATAGTTTAATATATAGTTAAATATATAGTCAAATATCAAGTCCAATATACAGTCCAATAGATAGTCCAATATCTAGTCCAATATATAGTCAAATATATAGTATGAAATATAGTCCAATATATGGTCCAATATCTAGTCCAATGTATGGTCCAATATATATTCCAATATATAGTCTTATATATAGTCAAATATATAGTCGAATATATAGTCCAATATATAGTCCAATATAGAGTCCAATATCTAGTCCAATGTCTAGTCCAATATATAGTCCAATATAGTCCAATATATAGTCCAATATCTAGTCCAATATCTAGTCCAATATATGATCCGATATAAAGTCAAATATATGGTCTTATATATAGTCTAAAATATAGTCCAATGTCTAGTCCAATATATAGTCCAATATAGTCCAATATATAGTCCAATATCTAGTCCAATATCTAGTCCAATATATGATCCGATATAAAGTCAAATATATGGTCTTATATATAGTCTAAAATATAGTCGAATATCAAGTCCAATATATAGTCCATTATATAGTCAAATATCAAGTCAAATATATAGACCAATGTATAGTCCAATATATAGTAAAATATATAATAATTAATCTAGTCCAATATCTAGTCCAATGTGTAGTCCAATATATAGTCCAATATACAGTCCAATATAGTCCAATATATAGTCCAATATCTTGTCGTTTATCAAGTCCAATATATAGTCCAACATCTAGTCCAATATATAGTCCAATATGTAGTCCAATATACAGTCCAATATCTAGTCCAATATATAGTCCAATATATAGTCCAATATATGATCCAATATATAGTCCAATATCTAGTCCAATGTCTAGTCCAATATATTGGCCAATGTAAAGTCCAATATATAGTCCAATATCTAGTCCAATATACAGTCCAATATCTAGTCTAATATATGATCCAATACATAGTCCAATGTATAGTCCAATATATAGTCCAATATATTGTTTAATATATAGTCAAATATCAAGTCCAATATAAAGGTCCAATATATAGTCCAATATATAGTCCAGTATATAGTCCAATATATGATCCATTATATAGTCCAATGTATATTTCTATATATAGTCCAATATATAGTCCAATATATAGTCAAATATCTAGTCCAATATCTAGTTCAATGTCTAGTCCAATATTTTGTACAATATATAGTCCAATATATAGTCCAATAGCTAGTCCAATATCTAGTTCAATATCTAGTCCAATATATAGTCCAATATCTTGTCCAATATACAGTCCAATATCTAGTCCAATATATGATCCAATATATAGTCCAATGTATAGTGCAATATATAGTCCAATATATAGTCCAATATATGATCCATTATATAGTCGTATAGTCCTATATATAGTCCTATATATAGTCCTATATATAGTCCAACATATAGTCAAATATCTAGTCCAATATCTAGTCCAATGTCTAGTCCAATATTTTGTACAATATATAGTCCAATATATAGTCCAATATCTAGTTCAATATCTAGTCCAATATATAGTCCAATATCTTGTCCAATATATAGTCCAATATATAGTCCAATATATAGTCCAATATATAGTTTAATATAAAGTCCAATATATAGTCCAATATATAGTCGAATATATAGTCCAATATATAGTCCAAAATATAGTCCAATATCTAGTCCAATATATGATCCAATATATAGTCCAATGTATAGTCCAATATATAGTCCAATATATAGTTTAATATATAGTCAAATATCAAGTCCAATATATAGTCCAATATATAGTCCAATATATGATCCATTATATAGTCCAATGTATAGTCCTATATATAGTCCTATATATAGTCCAACATAAATATCTAGTCCAATATCTAGTTCAATGTCTAGTCCAATATTTTGTACCATATATAGTCCAATATATAGTCCAATATCTGTTCAATATCTAGTCCAATATATAGTCGAATATCTTGTCCAATATATAGTCCAATATATAGTCCAATATATAGTCCAATATATAGTTTAATATAAAGTCCAATATATAGTCAAATATATAGTCCAATATATAGTCCAATATATAGTCCAAAATATAGTCCAATATCTAGTCCAATATTTAGTCCAATATATAGTCCAATGTATAGTCCAATATATAGTCCAATATATGGTCTTATATATTGTCCAATATATAGTCCAATATACAGTCCAATATAGTCCAATATATAGTCCAATATCTTGTCGTTTATCAAGTCCAATATATAGTCCAACATCAAGTCCAATATATAGTCCAATATGTAGTCCAATATACAGTCCAATATCTAGTCCAATATATAGTCCAATATATAGTCCAATATATGATCCAATATATAGTCCAGTATCTAGTCCAATGTCTAGTCCAATATATTGGCCAATGTATAGTCCAATATATAGTCCAATATCTAGTCCTATTTCTAGTCGAATATCTAGTCCAATATATAGTCCTATATCTAGTCCAATATATGATCCAATACATAGTCCAATGTATAGTCCAATATATGATCCAATATATAGTCCAATATATTGTTTAATATATAGTCAAATATCAAGTCCAATATATAGTCCAATATATAGACCAATATATAGTCCAATATATGATCCATTATATAGTCCAATGTATATTTCTATATATAGTCCTATATATAGTCCAACATATAGTCAAATATCTAGTCCAATATCTAGTTCAATGTCTAGTCAAATATTTTTTTCAATATATAGTCCAATATATAGTCCAATAGCTAGTCCAATATCTAGTTCAATATCTAGTCCAATATATAGTCCAATATCTTGTCCAATATACAGTCCAATATCTAGTCCAATATATGATCCAATATATAGTCCAATGTATAGTGCAATATATAGTCCCAATATATAGTCCAATATATGATCCATTATATAGTCGTATAGTCCTATATATAGTCCTATATATAGTCCTATATATAGTCCAACATATAGTCAAATATCTAGTCCAATATCTAGTTCAATGTCTAGTCCAATATTTTGTACCATATATAGTCCAATATATAGTCCAATATCTCGTTCAATATCTAGTCCAATATATAGTCCAATATCTTGTCCAATATATAGTCCAATATATAGTCCAATATATAGTCCAATATATAGTTTAATATAAAGTCCAATATATAGTTCAATATATAGTCGAATATATAGTCCAAAATATAGTCCAATATCTAGTCCAATATATGATCCAATATATAGTCCAATGTATAGTCCAATATATAGTCCAATATATAGTTTAATATATAGTCAAATATCAAGTCCAATATATAGTCCAATATATAGTCCAATATATGATCCATTATATAGTCCAATGTATAGTCCTATATATAGTCCTATATATAGTCCAACATAAATATCTAGTCCAATATCTAGTTCAATGTCTAGTCCAATATTTTGTACCATATATAGTCCAATATATAGTCCAATATCTGTTCAATATCTAGTCCAATATATAGTCCAATATCTTGTCCAATATATAGTCCAATATATAGTCCAATATATAGTCCAATATATAGTTTAATATAAAGTCCAATATATAGTCAAATATATAGTCTAATATATAGTCCAACATATAGTCCAAAATATAGTCCAATATCTAGTCCAATATTTAGTCCAATATATAGTCCAATGTAAAGTCCAATATATAGTCCAATATATGGTCTTATATATTGTCCAATATATAGTCCAATATACAGTCCAATATAGTCCAATATATAGTCCAATATCTTGTCGTTTATCAAGTCCAATATATAGTCCAACATCAAGTCCAATATATAGTCCAATATGTAGTCCAATATACAGTCCAATATCTAGTCCAATATATAGTCCAATATATAGTCCAATATATGATCCAATATATAGTCCAATATCTAGTCCAATGTCTAGTCCAATATATTGGCCAATGTATAGTCCAATATATAGTCCAATATCTAGTCCAATTTCTAGTCGAATATCTAGTCCAATATATAGTCCAATATCTAGTCCAATATACAGTCCAATATCTAGTCCAATATATGATCCAATATATAGTCCAATGTATAGTCCAATATATAGTCCAATATATTGTTTAATATAAAGTCAAATATCAAGTCCAATATATAGTCCAATATATAGTCCAATATATAGTCCAAAATATAGTCCAATAGCTAGTCCAATATCTAGTTCAATATCTAGTCCAATATATAGTCCAATATCTTGTCCAATATACAGTCCAATATCTAGTCCAATATATGATCCAATATATAGTCCAATGTATAGTGCAATATATAGTCCAATATATAGTCCAATATATGATCCATTATATAGTCGTATAGTCCTATATATAGTCCTATATATAGTCCTATATATAGTCCAACATATAGTCAAATATCTAGTCCAATATCTAGTTCAATGTCTAGTCCAATATTTTGTACCATATATAGTCCAATATATAGTCCAATATCTCGTTCAATATCTAGTCCAATATATAGTCCCAATATCTTGTCCAATATATAGTACAATATATAGTCCAATATATAGTCCAATATATAGTTTAATATAAAGTCCAATATATAGTTCAATATATAGTCGAATATATAGTCCAATATATAGTCCAAAATATAGTCCAATATCTAGTCCAATATATGATCCAATATATAGTCCAATGTATAGTCCAATATCTAGTCCAATATATAGTTTAATATATAGTCCAATATCTAGTCCAATATATGGTCAAATATCAAGTCCAATATATAGTCCAATATATAGTCCAATATATGATCCATTATATAGTCCAATGTATAGTCCTATATATAGTCCTATATATAGTCCAACATAAATATCTAG